>BGPT01002397.1:597-3097 GCA_003297045.1 Symbiodinium sp. clade C Y103 | reverse complement strand
TCATAGCGGGCATCACTCACATCCCACCTGTCAGAATGGAGAAAGCATGCTTACCAAATTCCGAACAAAAGGACCTAGCAACAGCAACGGAATCCAACTCAAGGGGCCCCACCTGTGAATCACGACGGCCAGACTCANGAGAAAGCATGCTTACCAAATTCCGAACAAAAGGACCTAGCAACAGCAACGGAATCCAACTCAAGGGGCCCCACCTGTGAATCACGACGGCCAGACTCACGGTGAGTTTGCCACTGCTGAACCCTCCAAGAGCTCCGAAGAGCATGCTGAAAACCTTTGACCTCNCGGTGAGTTTGCCACTGCTGAACCCTCCAAGAGCTCCGAAGAGCATGCTGAAAACCTTTGACCTCCTCAATGCAAGCGATGTTCAAGAGATCGATGTTAACACGACCAGATCGCCAACACCAAGGACGCAGTTCAAACCAGCCAAGCTCACCAAGCCAAGTCCGCAAGGGATGCACCGTACCGTGGTCACGGTCCCAAGAAATGCCACCAAGCAAACCTTTGTACCCAAGACGAGCATAAGAAGAGCAACACGCCAACCTTGCCGCAACCTGTCAACCAAGTTGTTGGGAGGAGCACGCTGACACCAACCCCAAGAAGCGACACTCATAGCCGCGCTCGTACACAAGTCGGCTTTCCGCAACACACCATGCTGCAAATAACAACACTTGCGCAGGACAGACATGGCCCTTTGAAACCGAGCAAGCTCCTTCGTAGAAGAGCCACGTGTATCCGAACTGGAAATCTCAACACCAAGAATTGTGGCAGTGTGCAGCGCAGCACACGCCAGGTAACAACCACCAAACCTGCTGATACGGCATGCAAGGTGCCACGCTTCATACCCCGTGCCCAACGGGGAGAAGCCGCAGAAAATTTTGTACCGACAGCATAAGCCAGGCCATACTGAGACCAATACGCGAACAACCGACAACTGAAAGCGATGCTCCCAGTCATCATGTCGCCAGGGCAAAGAGGTCACTTGAAAATTGCAAGAAGGCTGTAAGAAAGCTGTAAACGCTGATCAGCTCTCACCGAGTTCGGCAGTTATTCGTTGTAGCTAGAGTCCATATGTTCCCATACGTGTAGGACTCGTTCCTGTGGTTTTGAAGAGCCCCCCCCAGGGCGGAGGTGCATTGTACAGTGGTATCGCGAAGTAGTTCCTGGTTGCACTGTAGGCAGCGATCATAGCCTAGTACTTCGTCTTCCTTGGATATTCCTGGTTCTGTCCCCGCTAGCAAGTTGAGGCCGATCAGCATCTTTTCTCTGCTTTGGCGTGTGTATGCCTCTGCGCGGATCAAGTCGGCCAGTGCTGCGCAGTGGATCAAGCACCCGAAATAGGAAAATACCTCAACAAAGCTTGTAGAGGAAAAATAGCCCCAGTGCTTGTGGCTCGGAGGCGGCAAGTCCTGACAGACTCAGTTAGGTGGGAGTAAGTGAATTAAACTCACTGGTTACTTGCTACTCGGATGTTGCAACCCCAAACCTCCTGTCTCTTGCTTTACTACCTCGTTACACGATGTAGCGATGCAAGGGTAGGGAGCTTTAGCCAACATACAACCGTAGGCAAATCATTGGGATGTCCGACCAATGAAGAAGCTTTCAATATGGAAAGGAAAAGTTTTTGAAAATCTGGAATGGTTGATGGGGTACGAGAAATTCACTGCTCGGGATCAAGGAAAAGGAATTGTCGAAGCTCGAAAGACTCTTCCAGGTTAGCAATTGAACTATGGGTATTGCAAAGTCTTTGACACTATTGGGCCTTTCAGATAGCTAATCTTGGGCTGATTCAGCTCGGTGAGTGGATCCTCCCCAGGCTTAATCCAGTGAATCTGCTTCACAAAATACCAAACCGACGGGAAGATACCAAGCAACTCCCACGCACGCAGGGCCCGCGCAAGCACGCACCAAAACGAGTGAGAAAAGAGCAGCAGCTCGGCGTCCAGCCACCCATCAAGACCGGCCGCCTTGCCACGCTGCCGAGAACAAGCATCACGAAGCTCAAAAGCAGACACAGCCGGCTAAACCTCAACCGCAAAAGGCTCTTCAGTTTCTGCAAGGTAGGCCTGAATGTCACTTTCAGCCGAACCATCACGAAACCAGATGGCTGACCAAAAGGACACCAAGGTATCAAGCACTTCCCGAATGTCAGAGCTGACACTCACGCTGCTTGATACAGGAAGGCTGCCTGCCGCGCAACCACCTATAGAGATCAGGGTCAGTCTGCATTTTGGCCTCCGAGCAATGCGACGAGCCTTATCCCTTTGTTCAAGCACTTTGATACGAGAAGCAACATCTGCAAGAGTAAGCTCAGACGTCCAAAACCGGCACCGCCGAATGCGACGAACAGAGGAAAAGTCACACACTCAGACATGCGAGCATATGAAAGGCATTCGAATTCGCTTGAAGCTGTGTCAAAGCACACCCTTACAGCAATCCAAAATCACCTCTATACTGCAATGCAAGTTTCCAATCAAGTTTC
>BGPT01002396.1:2331-48629 GCA_003297045.1 Symbiodinium sp. clade C Y103 | reverse complement strand
TTTGTGCAAGCTTTGTAGTACGAAGTAGTACTGGGACGTGCTTTGTGCAAGCTTTGTAGTACGAAGTAGTACTGGGACGTGCTTTGTGCAAGCTTTGTAATACGAAGTAGTACTGGGACGTGCTTTGTGCAAGCTTTGTAGTACGAANGTTGCAAGTTTTGAGTTCGCCAGCTGAATCTGTGGACGCTGCTTGTACTGTTTGCTACAGTGTCCGGCAATCAGGGGAGAAGCAGAAAGGAATAACACATAAGACTATGAAGGACTAAAAACAGAAAGGAATGACACATAGTAATTCACTTATTTTTCATTTATTTTTACGTATATGTATGTTTATGTATGTATCTATTTACACCTATTATGTATATTAATATCTACATATAGATATGCATGTATGTAATTTATCATACATATATATATATAAATATAAATTGTAAAATGCAATACATATGTATGCAATAACGTTCTAAGTATTGATTTGGGCAACGTTCTAACCGTTAGACCGACACGCGTTTTCCAAGTTCCAAATAACGTTCTAACAATTTGTCCGCAACTATGAAGTCATTTTCAAAATTTCCCCTCCCAAAGCCTTACATGCAATAGTATTCCTCAACTCACAGCCTCTCCTTACATAGAGTTCTTGTAACGATCCCAGGTCATTATTAACANCTCCCAAAGCCTTACATGCAATAGTATTCCTCAACTCACAGCCTCTCCTTACATAGAGTTCTTGTAACGATCCCAGGTCATTATTAACATTTCCCCCCCCCAAAGCCCTACATGCAGTAGTAATCTTCAATTCAGAGGCCCCCCCTTACACAGAGTTCATTTCACGATCCCAAGTCATTTTAAAAATTTTCCCCCCAAAGCCCTACATGCAATAGTATTCCTCAACTCACAGCCTCTCCTTACATAGACTTCTGGTTACGATTTGAAGTCATTTTTGAAAAAATGTCCCCCCCTAAAGCCTTACATGCAGTAGTATTCCTCAATTCAGAAGCCTCCCCTTGCATAGGCATCTGTTTTTGATTTGAAGTCATTTTGAAAATTTCCCCCCCCCCAAAGCCCTACATGCAATAGTATTCCTCAATTCACAGCCTTCCCTTACATAGAGTTCTTGTAACGATCCCAGGTCATTATTAACATTTCCCCCCCTTAAAGCCCTACACGCAGTAGTAATCTTCAATTCAGAGGCCCCCCCTTACACAGAGTTCATTTCACGATCCCAAGTCATTTTAAAAATTTCCCCCCCAAAGCCCTACATGCAATAGTTTTCGTCAACGCACAGCCTCTCCTTACATGGACTTCTGGTTACGATTTAAAGTCATTTAAAAAATTTCCCCCACCAAAGCCTTACATGCAGTAATACTCCTCAATTTAGAAGCCTCCTCTTACATAGACTTCTGGTTTCGACGTGAAGTCATTTTGAAAATTTCCCNGACATTTGAAGAGATGAGAGCAGTTGTGATCAGCTGAAAAGAGTTGAGAAAATAAGAGAAGACATGAGATGAGATGAAATGAGATGAAATGAGATGGGACGCATTGGACCATGTCCGAGAATAGCTGCGAGACGAGATTGAAAGCAGCAAGAAAAAGTGAGAAAAGGTGGGAAGAGATGAGAATCGTGTCAGTCAAAAAGGTCGAGAGGAGATGAAGACACTGGAGCAAGATGATCACGAATGCGCTGAGCAGAGTTGCGATCCTGTGATTCTTCGCGCCAGCTCCTATAGGCAAAACTTGTGCTTCGATCCTATAGTCTTAAGCTTCTCTTCTTTTGGAAACTTCCGCCGCCCGCCTCGTGCGGGTTTTACTTGTCCTAAAGACTGCTAGTTGCTGCTAGTTCATTTGTTGAGGTTGCACCGTTTCAGGGACGTTGCAAGTTTTGAGTTCGCCAGCTGAATCTGTGGACGCTGCTTGTACTGTTTGCTACAGTGTCCGGCAATCAGGGGAGAAGCAGAAAGGAATAACACANGTTGCAAGTTTTGAGTTCGCCAGCTGAATCTGTGGACGCTGCTTGTACTGTTTGCTACAGTGTCCGGCAATCAGGGGAGAAGCAGAAAGGAATAACACAAAAGACTATGAAGGACTAAAAACAGAAAGGAATGACACATAGTAACTCACTTATCTTTCATTTATTTTTACGTGTATGTATGTTTATGCATGTATCTATTTACACCTATTATGTATATTTATATATATATATATATAGATATAGATATGCATGTATGTAATTTATCATACATATATATATATATATATATTTATTTAAAAATTGTAAAATGCAATACATATGTATGCAATAACGTTCTAAGTATTGATTTGGGCAACGTTCTAACCGTTAGACCGAAACGCTTTTTCCAAGTTCCAAATAACGTTCTAACAATTTGTCCGCAACTATGAAGTCATTTTGAAAATTTCCCCTCCCAAAGCCTTACATGCAATAGTATTCCTCAACTCACAGCCTCTCCTTACATAGAGTTCTTGTAACGATCCCAGGTCATTATTAACANCTCCCAAAGCCTTACATGCAATAGTATTCCTCAACTCACAGCCTCTCCTTACATAGAGTTCTTGTAACGATCCCAGGTCATTATTAACATTTCCCCCCCTAGCGCCCTACATGCAGTAGTATTCTTCAATTCAGAGGCCCCCCCTTACACAGAGTTCTTTTCACGATCCCAAGTCATTTTAAAAATTTCCCCCCCAAAGCCCTACATGCAATAGTATTCCTCAACTCACAGCCTCTCCTTACATAGACTGCTGGTTACGATTTGAAGTCATTTTTTAAAAAATGTCCCCCCCTAAAGCCTTACATGCAGTAGTATTCCTCAATTCAGAAGCCTCCCCTTGCATAGGCATCTGTTTTTGATTTGAAGTCATGTTGAAAATTTCCCCCCCCCCAAAGCCCTACATGCAATAGTTTTCCTCAATTCACAGCCTTCCCTTACATAGACTTCCGGTTTCAATTTGAAGTCTTTTTTCAAAATTTCCCCTCCCAAAGCCTTACATGCAATAGTATTCCTCAACTCACAGCCTCTCCTTACATAGAGTTCTTGTAACGATCCCAAGTCATTATTAACATTTCCCCCCCCTAGAGCCCTGCATGCAGTAGTAATCTTCAATGCAGAGGCCCCCCCTTACACAGAGTTCTATTCACGATCCCAAGTCATTTTAAAAATTTCCCCTCCAAAGCCCTACGTGCAATAGTATTCCTCAACTCACAGCCTCCCCTTACATAGACTTCCGGTTTCGATTTGAAGTCTTTTTTCAAAATTCTTTCCCGAAGCCCTACATGCAATAGTTTTCGTCAACGCACAGCCTCTCCTTACATAGACTTCTGGTTACGATTTAAAGTCATTTAAAAAATTCCCCCCACCACCCCCACCAAAGCCTTACATGCAGTAATACTCCTCAATTTAGAAGCCTCCTCTTACATAGACTTCTGGTTTCGACGTGAAGTCATTTTGAAAATTTCCCCCCCACAGCCCTACATGCAATAGTTTTCCTCAACTCACAGCCTCCCCTTACATAGACTTCTGGCTACGTTTTGAAATCATTTTTAAAATTTCCCCCCCCAAAGCCTTACATGCAGTAGTACTCCTCATTCAGAAGCCTCCCCTTACATAGACTTCTGGCTACGATTTGAAGTCATGTTGAAACTACCCCCCGGAAGCCTTACATGCTTTAGTATTCCTCAACTCACAGCCTCCCCTTACATAGACTTCTGGTTACGATTTCACATCATTGTGAAAATTTTCCCTCCAAAGCCCTACATGCAATAGCATTTCTCAACTCACAGCCTCTCCTTACATAGAGTTTTTGTAACAATCCCTTGTCATTATTAACCTTTCCCCCCCTAAAGCCCTACATGCAGTAGTACTCCATAATTCAGAAGCCTCCCCTTACATAGAGTTCTTGTGGCGATCCCAAGTAATTTTTTTTAAATTTTCGAATCATAGTTTCCAAATCACATGCGATAGTTTCGAAATCATAGTTTCCGAATCACATGCTTTAGTTTCCAAATCAAAGTTTTCAAATCAGGTGCTCTCAGATCAGGCCTCATAGTTTCCGAATCATAGTTTCCAAATCATAGTTTCCGAATCAGGCTGACTAGTTTCCGAATCAGGCCTCATAGTTTCCGAATCACAGTTTCCAAATCATAGTTTCCGAATCAGGCTTTATAGTTTCCGAATCAGGCTTNNNNAATCACGCCGTGACCTTTCTGATGAATCCCAATTCAATCCATTAATTCTTTTTTTCACCCCATTAAGCCACATTAAGCCTTCTGAATTCCCATTAGTTCTTGTTATCGCCCATCAATCCCAATTGAGTCCCATTAATTCCGTTTTAACCCCTATTAAGTCCCATTAACTTCCATACATTTCCATTGAGTTCCATTAGTTCCCACTAGTGCTAGTGCTTGGTATTTCTCACTAATCCCATTTCAGTACATCAATTCTTCTTTAATTCCATTAGGGCTCATTAAGCCAATGAAGTCTCATTAAGTCCCATCAAGCCCCATTAATCCCAAAGAAGTCCCATCACTGCCCACCAATTTCCATCAAGCCCCATCAAGCCCCGTCGGGTCCCACCAACCCAGATTCAGCACCACCCATTTCCAGGTTCAGCCCCATTCATTCCTTTGTAATCTCATTAGGCTAACCATGAGTTCCCATTAAGCCCCATCAAGCCCCATTAATGCCAATCAATTTCCATTATAAAAATTCCATTGAGCACCATTAATTTCAATTCAAGCCCCATGAATTTACAGCAAGTCCATGTAAGTCTCCTCAAGCACCCTTACAGAATGCCAATTGATTCCCATTCATTCCCATTTCTTTTTTAAGAGCAAAAAATTGTCCAGCTAGTAAACGGCTGACAGTCATGCAACCTTTGTGAAACAGAAGGCAAATAAATGTAGTTGGAGAGCAGATTGAACCAGTGTCCTGAAAGAGCCTTTTTGGTACAGAAAACATGGCTCATTAGGACACTTGTTGACAGGGGTGTCAATTCCTAACCTTGATGTAAAAACCCAGGGCCAGCACGTTTAAGTCCCATTGGGCTCCATTAATTTCCATGAATTCCCATGGATTTTTATATATGGACTTGGCACAACAGCAATGCCACCTGCATGGATGAAAAGAAACCATCTTTCGATTTTTTGCATATACCACCCAGGTGTGTAAAATTTGGCGCCGCAAGGGTGCCACCTACATGGATAGAAAGAAAACACCGTCCAAGTTACCAAAAGGCCCAGAGTATCAAAAATCATCATCCAACCAGATAGACCCAAATGACTTTGGTAAAATGGACACATGTTTTTCTTCCATCCATGTAGTTGGCACCATTGTGATACTAGACTCACCACACTTTTGGTTGCAGTTGCAAAACTGAGCAGAGAAATTGCCCGAGAAAAACAATGCTCTGCAACACAGTAATTTTAACAAAACAGGAACTTTACCCGTCCTCTTGAATCCAGTTAGCATCAATTTAATTGGTTTCCGGTTTCCATGTTTCTTTTCTACTCAATCCATGTTGTTGGCTCTCACTTTCAGCCACTGAATCTCTCACTCATGTTCTTGTGGTTCATGTTATTTAGAAGTTGCTGCGTGACATGTTGACATGGATTTCAAGTTTCTTTGGCAATTAGTGTGGTTTTTCCAAGGCAGAAAAAGAGTTGCCGAAGGCAAGTCAACTGGTTATCTTAGGCAAGCCAGCTGAGTTATTTAATTGAACACATTTAAAAATTCACAGATAGGTAACTTAAGATTTTAAAATGATTTTACCTATCTTATACAAAAAACCTTAACTGATCTTCCGGGCAGGTTTGTGTGGAGTGGTGAAAAAAGTTTTTGATGTTGATTTCAGTTTTGGTTTTTGTTCAATAGATTTTCCACACCTTCAAGAAACAATGTTGAAATCAGTGTTGGAAAACCTGAGAAATCAATACCTTCTCATGAAGAAACCTGAGCATCAGTATGTATCAACCAGTATTGATTGGCAAATTGATTGGGCACCAGTTTGAATCGGATGCTCAAGATTCTACTCAACTCACCTGCTAACTTTTTCAATGCTGTCTCTACAGCTTCCTGAGCCTGATTGAAATCAGGAATCAGGCGAAGGCTCATTGACCAAAATTTTCCATCTCCAAACATTCGCGTGAGGCCCTCTGATGCAGGAGATCTTTCACCTTGCAAAAAATGCTGGATATGTGGATTTTGCTGCGCGGTTTTTTTCGCAACATTACCTGTGAATTTGCGAAGCAAAAGCACAGGAGTACCCTTAGAAGAATTAATATTTACTTCTTGACAACAGCAAATGTCCACTGCGATGTTGTTGAGCATTTTTTCCAGTGGAAGTATTTTCACTTTTCATTTGCATTGTTGACGCATTTTTCTTGCAACCCAACACATGCTCCTCACTCTCTTTACAACAGCTAACGTGAAAAACATTAAAAACCAGCAGCCTTCATTAAGGTTGCCAAACCCTATAAACCTCAGCCGCCTAATTTCAGGACAAACTCTTTAAATAAGGGTTCCAATTCAAGGCTTCCCTTAAATAAGGCTTCTAGGAAGCTTTGGGTAGGGTGCGAGGCCAAAAAGCCCACTACCTCCATCGTGCACCATGCGTGTGTGTTGGTTGGCTCTGGGGTAGCCCGTGGGGAGCTGCTTGCAGAGCTTATGCAGTTGAATAGATTGGATTTTAGAGAGAGTGAAGTCCAACCGGACTATTACTTGGTATGCTCGTTAGTACAAGGTCTTCCGCTGCCGCATGCACCAAGAAAGAACCTTGCAGCACGCCGATTTCCGATTTCCGATTTCCGAGCTGAAAAGGTCTTGCGTCCTTGCTGCTATTGCACAAACTTTCTAATTAGATAAATGCCAAAAACAGGGTCAGCGCGGTTGATAATCTGGGAGACAGCTGGCTTCTGCATAAATATGCCTTCCGGCTTCAGCTGCTCCAGCAACCCAGTCGCGTAAAATCTGGCCCTGTGGCAAGTCTTCCCACTGTGGGGCTCTACGCCAGCGTCCTGCCCTCAGTTCCTCCTTGATGCGGTCGGTGAAAGCGCAGGCCAAAGCGTAGCTAAACTGCACGGGGTATTCCTTCAGGGATGAGGTCCTGAAGGCGCCGGAGGAATGCCGCCGAAGACGGCTTGGTAGCACCAGGATCGGCTCCTCGTTGCATAGAGCGCATGGCCGCCGGCAGGTTGCATAGGCAAGGAGCCCTGTGGGTTTGATCGCCTTGGCCCCCCATCTCCACTGTTGCACATGGTAGAGGCGTACATCTGCATGCGACCGCAGGAGTTCCGTTAAGCCCGCCGTCCATGTAGAAGCGCGTTCAGGCAGCCGCGGCAGGTCCGGGTGCTCGGACATGAACACACCACCCCAAGCCAGGTGAGCACCAAGGCCTCGTAGGCCTTGCAACCAGAAGTTGGTACCTGCATGAGTCTGCAAGAGCTCACGGACATTGAGGTCATGAAGGCCAAAATACCATTCCTTGGATCGCAAAGGCCTCGGCCATCTCGAAGTGTCCCCTTCTGGAGGAGGAGTATGTCGCGCTTCCGAGAACGTTTCGCACGGACTTCCAACCATGGTCAACGCGACCATCCCATGCTCATAGAGCTTGTCAATCATTTGCCAGGATGGCGAGGTGTGCCATGGATCGCCCCCACCAAGGCAAAACCGCAGTGTCCATGGAGAGGATCTGAAAGCGAACCCCAAGTCGCGGAGCCAATTGCTGGAGCTGCCAATGAAGGTCGCCAGCACGCCGCCGTCCCGAAAAGAGGTGAACCACCAGCAACGTGGGCACATTGTCAGGACTGGGCAGAAGGGGTAGATGACGCTCATGTGGCAAATCCTGCCAACGGAGCTGGCGAAAGGTGGCATGCCAGGTCACTTGATCATAGTAGGCACTGGGCACCTTCTGCTGAGTAGCGATTCGCTCACCAACGTTGGCTGTCCCCCGGCGCACTGGCCGATGTGGCTGCTCAGGCTGAGCGTATTCATCTTGAAGTCGATGAAGGCGATGGCGTACTTGGACAAGACGAGCTTGATGTTGTTGTCGAGGAAATAAATAGGCCAACTCCGTGAAGGACTCCTCCAAGATGTGCTCCGTCTGGCCGTCGATCTCATCTGCAATAATCTCAGGCAAGATGTGCTGTCCCCAATGGAGGAAAACCGAAGCCACCCACTCATCATGCTCATCACCCAGAACGGAGAGAAGACGTATCCAACAATCCATCAACTCCGGGAGGTCAGTCTTGTCTCGGCGGCGAAATGCTGCAATCCAACTGCGAGTTCCCTTGGTAAGCACGTCCCCCAGGTGAGCGCCTTGCTGAACAGGATCAAAAGGAAGAGGAGGAATGATCAAGGCATTCTCCAAGGTCTGAATCTCTCCTTGCAAGGAGCGAATCAAAGCCACACGCTGATCCTCAAATTGTGGTCGGGGCCCAGCTACTGGCACTGCATCCATTCGAACCGCATGGTCCCACTCAGGTGGTGCTAGCTGACGCTGGTGTTCGACAGTGTAGCCCTGCTTCTCCAATACAGAAAAACAGCGATTCACACCTCCATTGCGTGGCATGTATGCTAAATGCATGGCCAATCGGTTGCTCGTCCAAAAGTGGACTAGACAAACCGGGCATGTGGCACCCGAAACAAAGGCATACTCCGGTGCATGTAAGCCATGTTTCTTGAGCCTGTGAAGCGCCAGCCCTTGACTGGTAGTGAAAGTCCGCCCACACTCACATCGATGAAGCTCATCACGGGGCTTGGCAAACAGCACATCAACATCCGGGGAGAAAGTGGCTCCCGCCGATCGCAGCGTGGCAAGGATGGAGTCATGGAAGGCAAAAACATCGCTCATCATCTCTTCCTGTATCCGGTGCTTCTTCAGGGCTCTGCGCAACAAACGCTTCCAGGGCAATGCATCTGCCTGCCAACATTCAATCATGGTTGTGAAGCCGGAATCATCTGCAGGAGGAAGGGCATCTGGCACCAAAGGTCGTAGCCAAACTAAATCAGCAGCCAGCCCAGCAAACCATGACTGAGGACAAACCTCATGCTCAATATGGAGGAGCTGCTGCAAATAGGCAGGCCCCACTTGAAATACCATTCTCGCATAAAGAAGCCGGTCAACTGCAATACGGACACGAACATCAACTGCCTGAGTCTGCACAAGAAGCTGAGCTGTACTCATGTGCACGTCCCGCTCTTCTCGCAACACAGCGCGCAGCATGCGATGATACTCCGTACGGAGCCTGGTCAGCTGAGCCAAAGACGGGGTGCTCCAACTGCCAATCCCAAAAAAGAGCCGAGAACAGATCAGGGAGCTGAAAAACTGCAGTCGTAGGCGAAGAGGATAGTGCCGATTGCACAAGATGGCCTTGGAAGACTTCTGAAATGCTGTGCGAGCCATCCCAAGCCGATAACGAAGTTCCGGGTCAAAGGATTGGCTAGCTGACGCAATAGAGCCCAAATGCTTGTACTTGACCACAAAATGAAGCCATTGATGTTGTCCTGGTGCAATGTCGAGTGAGACGCTTGGGCGACTGGTCAGCAAGTATTGCCGTCTCATCTCCGGAGCAGAAGCCCCTTGGAACGTGAGGCAGGCACAGGTCTTACCAACTTCATAGTTCACCAGGAAGCCACGCCGAGAAAAAAGCTCATGCACAACCTTCATCAAGGAAGTCACAGCTACCACCAACTCCGAGGCTGTAGACGTTGCCCAAGGAATGGCGAAATCATCGGACCAAACTATGAAGGTGGGCTCCAAGTTCAGCTCGTTGAGCAGGGCCATATACGCAGGTTGTGCAAGTATCCATTGGCGTAGCTCTGACGCCACATCACTCATGAGCAAATGGAATATGGCGTCGGCCAATGGCGAGCCAGGTCTAGTCCCCCGAAAGGTCTGCACAAGGTCAGTCCCACGCAGGGAATACCATGTCGTAACATGAATATCCCGGAGGAGGCGCAGCAGCACCGGATCCACCTGATGTCGTTCCAGGACTCCAACCAAATCTCGTCCAGCAGCTGACATAGTCCAAATCAGGCTTGTGGCCGATCCCAGTGACTTGTTGGCGTATGAGATGATGGAACGCCGTAGAGAGGTCAATATACAGCACCGCTGAACTCCAGCCTTTTGCAGCAAAGATGTTGGAGAGCACTCTCAAAGTCTGCGCCCCGAAAGCAACCTGCTGGCCAGCATAGCCCCCCAATTGCGAGGGGTCTCGTTTGCGCCCCATTTGCTCCATGAGCCGATGCCTGGCAATGGCGTGGACTCTTTTGGCTAACGACGGCAGCAAAAGGATCCCTCTAAAATGGTGGGCTTCGATCGCTCCGATGCGCTTAGGAATCATCCTTAGCGCACCGCCTTTGCTTTGTAAAGGCTCGGCTCCCCAGAGGAACATCTTCAGTAGCACTTGATAAAAGAGCCGGCCTAAGAAAGCTGCGTGGTGGTGATAAATGTTGGACGGAACCGCATCGAAGCCTGTGGCTCGATCAGCCTGTGTGGCCCTCAGGGAATTCTCCACCTCCAGCAAAGATGGGAGACTTGACAAGGTCACAACCTCGGGAAGATCATTTTGGGCAGCGAGGGCTTGGCGGTCCAGACAACGTTGCAGAAGTTCAGGCTTGGTCACATGCTCACCCATCTCCAACTGACTGAAATGGCAAGCGCTAGCTTCCTCCAAACACTCAAGCTTGTAGGGGCTGTAGCCGATCCTGCGAGTCTGGAACTTTGGCAACGAGCGCCGTACCACAGCCCAAAGTTGTTTGACATCCTTGGGTTGAAGAAATTCCGCTCCATCTTCAAGAAGATTGCTGAAAAAGCGCTTGTCATCAGAGCGCATTGCAGCAGTCACCAGGCGCCCGAGTCGTCGAAAATGCCAGAGCGCTTGAGCGATGAGAAGATCATGGTGCTGTCGAAGTCGACCAAATTCATCTTGACAACTGGCTCTTCCTGATTTCCAAGCTAGAAAGATCTGTTCCAAAGTGGCAGTCTTCTGGAGCTTGTTGTAGTCAATAAGCTTTTCCTTCCATACTCGTTTCTCGCACACAAGCTCCCAAGTGGCTTCAGTCATAGTCGCCTTCAATGGCCGCCGATGAGGACGTCCTTGAAAAGGTCGAAGGTGCTGGACAAGTTGCTGTTGCAAGTGGTGCAAATGAGAATGGACATCGACCTCAAATGGGGTAGCATCGTCGAGGCCTATCCAGTGAACACGCTGGGGATCCAAATGTCGAAGCTTGGCTTGATCATCATGACGCAGTGGAGGACGCCCAGCAGAAAGACAAGCAAACTCGACACATGCAGCAGAATGGCCTTGCCGCAACAGCGACGGGTCAATAGCTTGGCTGACCCAAGCTCGACAATGTGTTGTAGACCAACTTCGAGGAATGCCAATGTAGTCCAAGCGCTTTGTGCTACCGGAGGAATGCATCCACGTGTCCCCATCTCCGTCTTGACATTCTGCAAAAGTGGCCGGCAACCACAAATCACTGTTGGCTACATAGGATTCAAAGGGAAGTGCTCGTTCATCAAATTTGCCAGCTTGGAAGTCTCCAATGTGAGTACTAGGCTCTGCACCCACAGAAGCATTAGCGTCACAAAGCAGGATGATAGGCCATGTCTTCAGATGGTGAGGCACACTCTGTTCCAATGCCGTCCACCACGCAGCAACGTCATCAGCTGAATGACCTGTGTGCGGGGCATGGGCGGCTATCACCAAACATCGTAGGTAAGGCGCTGCTACCTTCACCACGAGATATCGAGGATCAAAACTGACGATGGCAAAGTGGTCATCTTTGAAGTAGAGGAGCTGCTGTCTACCATGCTCTCGTGGAACACTACCGTACGGGCGGTTCTTGGCAAAGCCGATCATGATCCCGTAGTGTCCAGCAGGAGTCGCTGCACTCTTACAAAGAAAGAAGGAAGGATCACAGGCTTGATGGAGCTTCTTCAACCGAGTCTCCTGAAAGGCAAAGATCAGCATTTGCTCTTCATCCAGTTGCCGTAGCAATGCAGCCTGCCGGGCGATGCCTGCCATATTGGTGTCGGTGTCCTTCGTTCCCGTCAAAGAAAGAACATTGCATGTAGTCAGTCGAATCTGGAGTTTGGCAACCAACTCGATCTGACTCATCGAAGTAACTTCAAGTGTTGGCACCACCTCTGAACCAGGAGTGGTACGAGGTGTAGGAATAGCAAGGTGTTCATCCTGCCAATAAGCTGAAAATTTTGGGGCAAAGAGGAGCCAATACCAGGAGGCAAGACTTGCTCCACAGGGCTTGGTCTGGTCGGTTACCCATTCATCAAACGGGGTAAGCCCTCCATGCAATCGAGCATGGGCTGCCAGTGCATCCACAAGTTCATTACCAACTTCCCCAGTGTGGCCTCGTACATGCTGATAATGCGCCTGAGCACCATATCGACTCTCAAGGAGTTGAGACAAAGCACGCAGAAATTGGCCAGCATAGGGGAACGAATAGCTACTCCAGGCCCCTTCAGCTTGGCGACCAACCGTCAAGGCGTCAAAGCGAAACACCAAAGCTGGGCAACACCCTGCACATTGTTCATGAAGTTTCAAAAGATCATATGCAAACTTATGCGCCACAATGGCTCCGAAGAGCTCGGCCACATAAGCATTGGAAGCTTGGGATAAAGCACTACTCAGAGCACCACCAAAACGCCAAACTCCAGACTGTCGAACAAAGGCAGCCACAGCTGCCCCTGCATCACTCACTGCACCTTCGCAATGTCGACCGTAGGAGCCATCCACATAGATGCAAATGGTGTCACAAGAACTGCGACAGTCCCACCAATCTCGAGTCCATCGAGCTGCTTCAGAGTCATCGGCAATGCATGGGAGGTCATAGACAGGGAGGAACATGTGCTGGTCAAAGGACTCAAACTGCTGGATGACCTCGCCGAAGGAAATGCGAATATTGCGCTGGGGCCATGACTCTTGGGAAGCACCAAGGGCATGTTCTGCAGGACCAAGTTGGACTAAGAAGCCTGCTCCGTTGTGGCCAGGAAGTTGTTGGTCAGCATGTAGACGTTCATCACCGTGCCAAATCTCACACGTAGAGGGTGCAGCGCCGCCAAGGCATCGCTCAGCTAGCCCTGCAACGTGCAGAAATGCGTAGTGCTCAATCAAAATCGGGGTTGTCAAAGCAAAGCGAGAAATTGTATTCGCCACTTCATCCTGAAGAGTCACCAGCCCCGTGACCAAAGTTTCAACAGGTGAGTAGACAACAATCACGTGGGCACAAATGCCTTCCTCCAAACGAGGGGGCACAGGATTCACCACAAAGTATTCAAGCTCTTCACCTGGTTCAAGAAATTCAAGCCATGCGCTGCGAATGAGATCTTGCCACCGGTCAACAGCTTCACCAAGGTATACAGGTCGGGCCAAATAGCTTCGTGTGATACCATGCCGTTGATCAACGAACCAAGTCATGATGTGTCCAAACCCTTCTTCAGCTTCCCATGCAAAAGCATGAAGATCCCAGTGGCTGTAAAGCTGTCGGACGAGCACTGATTGCTGAGTCAGATCAACAGGTGCAAGGCGGATCTCTGGGGCACGAGAGTCAAAATTGAACCGAAGTGTCTCGCTGTTGGGGGGTAGCGGCAGATCGGTCGCACACCCCGATACACCAGCCGCTTGGCGGGTCAAAGCTTGAAATGGTTCAGAGGTACTCCACCTGTGGATTGCAGCTTGAAGGAGATTCACATCATCAAAGTGAGTGATCGGATCTGTGGGCAGGCGTGGTCGTTGATCATATGGCACTCCCATGCGCACACAAAGGTTGAATCCAGACAGCAACTCCTCCACCAAAATCAAGTGCAAAGGGTTGCCTGCCGTGGTGATAGTGCACCGGCGTACGTCACAAAATGGTTGAAGTTGCAATTCATCAATCACATCTGGTACTCGAACAAAGCGTGGCATGGATTTTGCAAACTGCTCAAGTGCATCATTGTGAAGTCCTTCAAATAATTTGGTGACTATCCCTGCCGAACGTCCAGCAGGTCTCGCTTGCTCCAAGACAATGTGGCCCGCATAGGGTTGCGTTCGCAATTGAGGAGGTCGAGGTTTCACGACATGGATGGAGAAAGGAAGCACAGGATCGAGCAAGTCCCTCCAGGTGAATCGTAGCTCTTCAATCCAGGCAACTGAAGCTCCATCAAGTCGTAAGGGTCGAGGACGACGGCAAACTGGGTGGCGGTCATGATGCACATACCATGTCTGCACATAGAGGAGGGGATCTCCTTCAAGAACTTCAATCTCAGCCTCTGTTGCAAAGAGCTCTGCAAGGTGGAGAATCCAATCCATGGCTCCATCATGTCGAGGTCTGAGTCGAGGCATACGTGCTCCCGGTGCGAAAAGCATGTGCACATCAATATCCCCCTCAAGTTCACAAGGTTTGCGTCTGCGGAATGTCCCATCAGGGCTAGCGGCCTGTGTGGGTGGATCTGGAAGCGCACCGGTTGCCGCTTGACCATTCAAAATTGCGGTAGCTACAAGGCCTGCTTCCGGAAAGTCAAAAAGATCACATGCTCCTTGTGCAACACGGATAGCAAGGCCTGGGTCCCAGTCCGGCTGACAAGGTGGTGGAACTTGGATGCGAATGTAGGTCCCATGTTGGATTTCATGAAGCTGAGCATCTGCCAAATGCCATATACGGCCATTGCGGTGAACTACACATTGATCGTTCATCCATTGACAGTAAGCTGCAACGCCAGCTGTGGCCAAGACGTGTTGTCGGGCAAGCCAAGGCAGGACTTTGTAGACTCTGCGTGTGACTTCAGGTGCAAAAGGAACTCCTCGCTGTTCACCTGTCAAATGCATCACAACGTCAATAACAATCAACTTTTCCTCAGACCCTACCGCAATATCATTGACATGCTGAAGGATGATCGTCTCTTCTGCTTCTGCTTGGCCAACCAATGGATGCTGCATATAATGGAAGCCAACAAATTGGGTGAATGGCACACCAACTGTCTGAGCAGCTTCACGCAGAATCACAAAGTAGGATCTCCAATCTACATACCCAAAGGACGGAGGATGTCCAAGACGAAGAATGTGGAGTCCTTGAGGATCAGCTGCAGGAGTGCTAGGGCTGGGCGAGACATCAGGTGCATCATCAGGATCGCCTTCCATTGGAGCGTCACCAGAAGCGTCACCTGGTCCGTTCATCTCTTCGTCATACTCATGTAGACCTTCATTGGCAGTACCTGACGCGCCTGCCGCAGGTCGGTCAAACACTTGAAGAGTGAATGTGTCACCATTGGACATTTCATGTACTGGGTCAGCATTGACTGGTATATGAACTCGTCCATGCTTGATTGTGCACCCCGAAAGAAAGCATTCTTGCCCCGCATGTGAAGTGGTAGCAAGTTGGTGGCCACTGACAAACGCTGGCAAACTGGCCGCAAGCGTGTAGTGCTCTCTGGAAGCTCTGTCATTGGGCTGCAGCACAGAAATCAATCCAGCAGCAAGAGGAAGATGTAGACCTTGAACAACGATCAGATCAGCGAAAATATCCTGCGTTTGCCCTCGTCGAGGTGGGTCCGGATAGCAGATGTAGAACTTAACCTCTTCACCTGCAATAACTTGGTCACGCCACCCTTCAAGAAGATCTCGTTGCCAAAATCGCCAATGACCATGGAGCTCAAGAGTGCGAGGATGGAACCATTGTGGTGTGTGGACATGGTGAACATACCAACACGCAAATAAATAGAATCAACAAGTCCTGGTCCTTCAATGACCCATTGACGTTGAAAGTAGTTGAAGAGATCTTGGATGGATTGCGGGGCCTCATGGAGATGGAACTGGTTGTCATCGTCTTCTGCGTGACCATGTTGTGCGTGTTCTCCAAAGCCCCAATTCGACGGCACGTCATAGTATGCATCAGTGAGCCGCAATTGGTTCACAGGCAAAGCTGGTGTCATACTGGTGGCTTGCCGCGCTGATGTCGTAGTTGGTCTCAGACGCCAAGGCTTATCAGGCCATTGAAAAAAGGCATCTTCTGAATAGGAAAAATGTTTCAAATCAAAATTGTCATCATCACATAGAGCAACTTCAACAACGGATGCAAAGGAAACATTGGGTCGTCCCACTTCCAAGACCTTTGCCGGGAACTTCACGTTGCTGTGGTAAGCTCGGTGACTGATTTCATCCATTTCCATAGCCAGCACAAAGGCATTCTCCAACGCCTGCCAAGGGCTGACATAGTACTCCTCAAAGCAAATCCGGTGTGTCCATTTCATGACACAGAGAGGCATAAATCGCCCTTGGCAAAAGCACATCGTCTGAGTCGCTACTTGCCGGGCAATGGAAAAGACGCTCCACGATCGGGGAAGGCCTCCAGAGCATTGGCTACTACTGTGCCACCAGGTGTAGCCGGAGCTGGTGTACCCACCGGCACGTTGCCAGGATCGAGGCGAGGTCGCTTGACAGATTGCTGTTCTTGTGCAACCATCGTTTCTGCAGAAGCATGTAGTTGAACTAAATTCAATGACATAGTTTCCAACCCTTCCTGCAGTGCCTTTCCTGATGCGTCTTCCTTTGTTGCTTTCTCTCTGGCTGCTGCTACAGTGGCGGCACCGCTTCTGCATCCACAAGCATTTGGTCGACTTCCAGATCTTTCCCAAGGGTATTCTTGCTCTCGTCGAAGGAATGTTTGGCCGCAGCGAGAGCATTTCTGGCTGCTTCGATAGCATCCAGGTAATCCTTCTCCTCCTTCTGAAAGTCTGCCGTATACTCTTGCCATCTGGTAACAGCTGTTTTCAGGAAATCTCGCCATCTGACATGAAGCTGATGATGTCCAAGGCGGGCTTGATCTAAGCTACGATTTTTTCATTTCAACTTTTTTTTTTGAAAATCAACTTTTTTTGATGATGTTCAGAAAGCCTAGTGCATCAAATCACATATCTATGATCAAGCTTGGTGTCATGCACAGTTCGAATTTCCACTACTATTGGTTGACAAAAAATAACCTCTTAACATCTGAAAACTTACCGGCGCCGTGTGTTTGGGCTCAATGTTGCAAAACAATTTCAAGCGATTGCGTTTGCCGCCGCGGTAGACATGGCAAGCGAATCTCACCATCAATCTTCAAATTTGGTTCCAGGAGGGCCGCGGACGGATGGCAAGCAGCAGCCGCTTGGCATAGTAATGGAGGCTCGGAGGTTCTACCCACAATGATGGCAGCTGGTGGGCGGACCGCAGCTGGAGGGCAGATGATTCTACCCACAACTGGTGGGCGGATCAAGCATGGCACAGTAATTTTGCAAATTCTACCCACAACTGGTGGGCGGATCAAGAATGGCAGAATAGCGCAGATTCTACCCACATCTGGTGGGTGGATCAAGACGGGCAGAATACAGATTCTACCCACAGCTCACTGGCAGGCGAATCAGCAAGCGGCCGGCCAGCAAAGGGATCGCGGCAACGCGCCAGATCAGCAAGCGGGCACTACCTGCTATCCCAGTTCGCATCAGTCACAAAGGGGAGCCATCCAAGAAAGACAGGCGGATGAAAATCATGCTGACAGGTCTCCTACCCAAGCAGCCGGTTGGGCGGAGACAGATTCGGAGCGCAGGGCTCACCATGACGATGGGTCTGGCAGCTGGGCTGGTCCAGTGGCATACGAGCTTTACCATCGATGGCCACCAGGACCAACTGATTCTCCTATACCCACACAAAAAAAAGTGGGCGGATGAAGCGTCCGGGCAAAGTACTAGCCGCCAAGGTCCTACCCAGTCTGCGCGGGCGGACCAATCTGATTCAGAACCCCCAACAAACTGTGACCCAACCCCTACGAACTGACGCGTCAGCAGATCCACATGACAGGTGGCATGGCTTCCACTGACCCATGGCCACCTTCAAGCACACAGGGAACGCCAAGATCTTCTGCCCAAGCCATAGCCATTCTGTGACAGCCCCAGAATGGGCACCGCCAACTTGGACAGGTGAAGAGCCAGATTTTTGGAACGCAAATTCAGCAGATGTGTTTTCTATGGGGACAGGGGCCTTTTGTCCGATTTGCTGGAAATTTGTGAAAGGAGGTCGTTGGCAGCTATGAGCACACCAGCTAACCTCCTCAAGGTGCGCTGCTGCTACTGGAGCATTCCACGGGCCCGCGAACCGTGCAGGCACTGCGGACGAATGTTAGCAGCAGGTGACGCGTGGGCTTTCGCGCAGCATGAGAAATTTTGCAGTCAATCAGCGAGAAGCGCGACGCCCACTGCTCCTCCAAGTCCAGCTGCAGCAGCTGCAGGTCCTTCGGCGGCTGCGCCCAGTGATAGTTCCTGGCAGCGCCGAGGCCGGTCAGCCACCAGCTGCTGCTGCTAACCCAGCGGCAGGGTCACAGCAGCGAACTGAATCCGGCAGGTGAGCACGAGGCCGAAGCAGGTGCCACCAATCACCTGATTGGAATGATTCGGCTACCTACTTCATCGTGATCCTTGGGAAATGGATTACGTTGGCGAAGGTGAGGCCCATCCGTTTGATCCATGTACTGACTGGTTCGAAGGCCACAACCGTAGCCGCAACAACCGTGGCCGCAGCAGCAGCAATCACCACCAGGCAAGGACCTGGCGTGATGAAAGTGCTGGCGGCATTCACCACCAGGCCTGCCGTGACAATAGTGCTGGCGGCCCTCACTACTAAACCAATTGGCGTGAGGATGACCATAGGAGCAATTGGATGCAATTGCTATTGATTGGCTTATTGTCATTCATGCAATGTATATTATTGGAACAATAGGCGCAAAAGCTTCCAAGAAGCTGACGCGCTTAGACACGCAGGGAAAGAAAAAAATCAAGGCGTGACAGTGATCAGGCAGGACAAAATATTATGAGCCACCACTGCATTCTACGACTTTGAAATTTAACTTGGTACCAGCGGCTTTGCCCAAACTCATTCATTTTGTGTGCCTGTTTGATGGTAACGCATTATATGTGTCTGAAAGATTCAAATCAGGGCACCCACACACCATTCACGCTGAGGAACCGTCAGTCTCATATAACAGATACACACTGGTCATCCAAATTATTGGCATTTACAGACATTGCCATGTCCATCCAGAATTTTGCAGACTTCTGGCAGAGGCTGTGCGACAGGAATGCATGCAGCGCCAGGTGTCATATTTAAATAACCCCAAAAGAAACCTACCTAAGCATCCACACCAAGGCGGTTGTAGAAGATGTATCACTGTCACAGTGCAGCGCAAAAACGCCAATTAATCTTTCACAAAATTGTGAGCGCAGAAGCAGACAAGAAGCAGCCGCTGATTGCCACTGCCACTCATTGCCAGCCAGGTCCTGGCAGACCACTTCGGGACCCAAAGTTGAGCCGAGCGGGCGGGAAAAGACAATAAGCATCATATATTTCTGAACGATTTTTCCCAAGCTAAATTTGGAACGGTAATTTCCTGCAAAAGGTGTTAGAAATAAGTAAAAGTCCACATCTTTGGCTCCAAAGTCCATTTTGGCGGCGATCTGGGGGGGTCACTTTTCGACCCCCCCACTTAGCACCATTTTAGGTTTTCACCATGGAGATAGCACCATTTCGGCGGAAATGGCGCGATCTGGGCGGGTCACTTTTCGACCCCCCCAGTTAGCGCCATTTCGGCGGAAACAGCACCATCTGCCGGGTGTCCAGAACTTCCCCGTCTAAAACGATTTCTTTTTCCATTTTCAATCCTTAGTCCTGCAGCTTGGGGCTTGAATAGTGGCTACAATCACATTCTTTATGACACACCTACAACAGTTTCCACACCACTAAAACAGCCTTCAATGCCAATTGGCAACAGCACAACAACTACAACGCTGACACTTCAAGGCCCCGCGCCCTGCAGCACCACTTGCTTCCTCCGGTGCAGTGGTCGGCGCCATGGCAGCACCGGGTCCAAAAACAGAGAACCAGAAAGATGAGGATGATGACGAGCCTATGACGGGGCAAAAGGAGGATGACACAACTAAGAGCGAGGACGCTGGCCAAGCCCATGACCGCCAGCTATCCTTGTCAGCAGCACCGGGCATCACCGAAAAAAATTCCCGAGAAGTTGTCCTGAAAGCATTCCGCCATCTCTTGACACAGTTTGGCGGCCCAGTCCAATACTTGAGAAAGCAACTAGGGGACCGGCCAAATCAGCGATGGGCAGACTTTGCGCAGGAATTGCACACAGCATTTCCAAGGCGCGCGGACAAAGTGCACCTGGACGGGTTCGAGTTGGCAGACGGGTTGCTATGCCCTATCTGCGGCAAATTTGTCAAAGGACGTCGCTCGGCACTCAATACACACCAGCTAACCTCGTCCATGTGCCGAGCAGTCCGCGGAGAACAAAGAGCCATGTCAATACTGCGGCAAAATGTTGGCGGCTGATGATGAATGGGCCCGGCAATAGCATGCTGCTTTCTGCTAAGGGCAGCCGCAGCAATACAGGCACGGGCCAGCAGCACCAAGCTGGCGCCAGCGGGCAGCCAGCTGCAGAACCAAGCTGGCGCCCAAAAGCTGGGCCACCAGCATCAAGCTGGCGCCCGAATAATCAAGGCTGGCCACCAGCTGCAGCAAAAGGCGGAAAACCAAGCTGGCACCCGCCATCGGCTGGTACTACTGATCCGGATAGGGATCAGCGCACCGCAAGTTAAAAAGCAGCCATCCCCTGCTGCGTCACTGGTCAGTCAATCAAATGGGCGTGCATGAGGCCTCATCAACATCAGCAACTGCTTGCACATTAAAAATTACAAACAGAAGCCACACAAAAACTAACACACACAATACCCACAGTCCAGGTTCACACGTTTTTCTAAGCACAGAGTAGTTCCGCGCGCCGGGCTGTCCTATCGCGCCATGGTCAAAAGGTTGCTGCAGCTAAGTCACAGCCTGCTAGCCCTATCGCTGATGGCGGCGGGCAAAAAAAGAGAAAACAGCGTGACAGGGGCGGAGACTTGACAAAAAAAGCAAGACCTCCTACCCCAGAAAAAGCGAAGAAGAGTAGAAGCGGCGGAGAAAAGCAGCAACAGAAAGCTCCAACCGCCAAAGCAGTCACCACACAAGAAGACGAATATACATATTCTTCAGACTACGCTTACAGTGAGGAACTTAAGTGANACCGCCAAAGCAGTCACCACACAAGAAGACGAATATACATATTCTTCAGACTACGCTTACAGTGAGGAACTTAAGTGACGAAGTAGTGCCAACTGAGGGTGCGTCTGAGGAACAAGAGGACAGGCGCTGCAGTGAGCAGCCACCTGTCCAGCAGGGTCTTTGATTGCTGAAGCTCCTGGCAGCATTGCGAAGCACCAAGCAGATGAGGCTGCACCTGTTAAAAGTTATACTGCGTCGCACGCAGCGCAGGCGTTGCAGCAGACAGATGAGGCTGCGCCTGCCACTGCAGCACACGCAGCGCAGGCTGGCTCAGCGTCAGGAAGCAAAAAAGAAATAAAAAGTCAAGAAAGAAAAAGAAAAGTCGAAGACAAGTGCAAAAAAAGATAAGAAAAAGAAAGATACCAGACGCCGCAAGCAGCGCCAAGACGACTCATGACAAGAGCGTGGCAGGACTCCTACCCCGCCGGGGCGGAGTCCAAGCCCGCCGCCAGACAAGAAGCCGGCCAGCGAGTCAGAGATAGCTTGGAAAGCTGGGCCTGGCGGTCAAATTTTAGAAGGGGCCGGCCCAGGCCTCACGTGCTTCAAGCGCCCGTCCACCGCCCAGACGCGGCGGCGCACAGCATCCACGCAACGACCAGCAGCCTCCACCACGCAATGAGCGTGGCGAGGACAGAGATGGCAGAGCGTCAAGCCCTGGGACAAACAGGGGCATNACCACGCAATGAGCGTGGCGAGGACAGAGATGGCAGAGCGTCAAGCCCTGGGACAAACAGGGGCATTGGCAGAGCATCCAATGTCAGTTCTGCGGGCACATCCTGAAAGGGACAGGGAACGCCATTGGCAATGCCAACGCGCTCCGCTCGCACACCAGGACATCCTCCAGAATTCTTATCCGCCCAGGGACGAGGCGAAGCCACAGAGCCTTGCCAGTGGTACGGACACAAGTTGGCCGCAAAGGTTTGGTGGGCAAAAGAGCAACACTCTTGGCATTGCAAAGGGTGGTGGCGGGGGAAGTGGAATAAGCGGTGCTGAGATGATTAAGCCTCCCCCTACCGCCAGATGCTATCTTCTTGTTTAAAGAAGATGCGTCATGCAATGGCTACCCATTGGATTATGTAATGGGCACCACTAAACTGCAGTGGCAGCAGCTACTTGTCACAATCTTGCTTGGCAAGCGCTGCTGAAAAGCTAGCTGCTGTAGTTAGCATTGAAGCATGCAACAGACATGCGCATAACCCGTGCTGCGTGCAGGAAAAGAGAAGTGTGAGTCTCACAGGTGTTGGCATGGAAACGTTTGGCCCAAAAAAAGTTGATTTTCAAAAAAAAAAGTCGAAATGAAAAAATTATGGCTTATCTAGAGCTTCTCGAGCTTTCTTCAGGTCTGCCACGGCCTCGTCGAGGGTTTTGGCTGCTTTCTGCCCCACCTCGAGAGTCATGCCTTGCATCAATGCTTGCATCTCTGGCGTCAAATTCTCCTGCACCGATTGTGGCTCCTTCTGCATCTCGGCAACCCAAGCCTGTAGGCGTAGTTCCGCTGGAGTCAAAGGCGGAGGCGCTGTAGGCGGTGGCAATGGAGAAAGAGCTTGTGCAGCAGGAATAGATGGATGCCAAGGAGGTTCGGGAGGTGGACCCTTCCCGCCGCCATGAGTGTACCCAACAATCCGTTGACTCTCCTCCGAATCTCCTGCAGGGGCTTTCTTGCCCTTGCCTTTGGATTTGCCACGGCCTTTGCTTTGGCCCTTCTTCCCCTTGCTGCGTGGGGACTTGGGTGTCTGATTCCAGTCCTGGTACTCCTGGTACTTGGGGGTTCGAGGACTTTTGGCTCCTTCGGCTTCGGTCTCTGCTCCCCAAGTATCCCATTGGCCTGCATTCGCCTTCTGCTTTTTCCTGTTTTTCTGAGGTACATAGCTGGGGTCTGCATTTTCCCAACCACCTCCACAGTGACTGCAGTTGTTGGCACTCCACTTGCAGGTCTTTTTGCACCAGCCACACCTCCACTCGGCTGCCATTGCAGCGCTGATCCGGCGCACAAACTGTGCGTCCTTGGAATGATGCGAATTGAGGACCCGACGGATATGTAGAAGATCCAGGTGAGTGAGTGGCAAATGGCCCTTTCGGAAAAGATACCACCGCAACCTCGCTCTTGCCCTTCCTCTCCTCAGTGATCGCCTGGTCGATGGATTGATGGTGCCAAAATATAAAAAAGAGAACCAGAAGCGAACGCATGCGATGCGCAAGTCAAAGCCCGTGATCGACGCAATGACAAAATCCACAAGGTCCGCGTTCTAGTCCAAGCGCTAGTGAAGGCCGCCTGCACAGTGCGACCTCCACCAAGTCTGCAGCAGCACACAGCAACGCCGCCGAGCCCGTGGGAGCGCGCAATGTCCCACTTAGGATGGATGACAACAAGCGGGGGGCACCCTGTGACCGCTCTTGTCAATTTGAACCAATTAACCTTTTGCAGCACGCATAAAGGTAAAAAAAGGTATCAGGGGACACACATCATTTGCATATTCGAACAAATTGAGGATGTATACCTGTATTCTCAAAGGTGTGANGGGACACACATCATTTGCATATTCGAACAAATTGAGGATGTATACCTGTATTCTCAAAGGTGTGAACAAGGAATATAAATTGTCGAGTGGTTCCAGGCAATACAAGATGATGGCGTGTGTCCGGGACATTTTCTACATTGACTACGATCCAAGTCCAAACAGAAGACAAGCTTTCAGCGGCCCGTTCAAGCAATGGGTCGAATGGATGGAGTGGTCTTCTATGCATGGCCTGGAGCACTTCCTACTTTGCACTTTTGAAGGCACTGATTTGGCTGCCGTGGATCTTATGAAACCTTATCTTGACGCTGGCATTGCAAGCAGGGTTCACTTCCAGTTTTATCACGGGAACGAGGAAGCTCGCCAAGGACACCTTATGAATGATTGCGTGTTCCGCGCAAGAATCACGCAAAATGGCTCACAACGAGCGTGGATGTGGATGAGTATATTGTGTTCCCTGGTAAAGTGAAATATTTCAATTGGGACGACATTCTACAAGAGCAAGGCAGGGGGCAAAANCACAACGAGCGTGGATGTGGATGAGTATATTGTGTTCCCTGGTAAAGTGAAATATTTCAATTGGGACGACATTCTACAAGAGCAAGGCAGGGGGCAAAACTATTTCAAATTCATTCGCAAAAGATCGCTCCATTTTTCTTTGGTGAGCCACAATTGTTCGCCAGCTATTTCACAAACAAAACTTCAGTAGCAAAATTGCATTTGGCTGTTTGTTTCGTTGGTTTTACTTCATTCTCGCTCCGGTCCTGTAATTAGTTTCCTTGAAGGAGTTTTGGAGGACAAGGTTGCCAGTCTTCAAGTTTCAAGGATTCGTTTTGCACGAGCACGTCCCGAAAGTTTCGAAGTTTCATCCAATCAGCGGATGCCTGCCTGTGATCCTCAGGTGAAGCAAGTAATAATGGTTGATAAAGCGTATGAAACCAATCCCCACGTGCTTACAAATTTCAAGGCCGGCACTGCAACGATGCCGTCCAAGACTGACAAGTGGGATTTCAACTGTTCTCTCACCAGTCCTTCCTTAAAGGGTTCCTTTGACGAAGGACTGGTGAAGGGTTTGTCGTTTTGGTGATTCCTTCACGAAGGCTTTTCTTCTCTTCGAGTCTCGTGGCTTCGACAGCACCGTGACCGGTCCTCGCCATGGCGGCCATGGCTTTCCCATCCGTGTGCACTGCAACTGAGACCAAGAATGGCAAGTCAGANTCTCGTGGCTTCGACAGCACCGTGACCGGTCCTCGCCATGGCGGCCATGGCTTTCCCATCCGTGTGCACTGCAACTGAGACCAAGAATGGCAAGTCAGATATAGCAATGAGGCGCCCGGTCTCTTTTGACGAAGTCGGCGCAGAGGCGCCCGGCAAACGCAGACGATACCGCTGCGGCACATCCTGAGGTGCCAGGTCAATACGAGCGGAGGAAAGAACACGCCATCTCACCTTATTGAACGAAGAATTGTGAAAAATGAAAATGATTTGTAAATAGTATTGTGTCAAGCAAAATTGTACAGCCTATGATTATGTGACTGTACAATATTGAAAGAATAGTTAAATTGTACAGAACATTAAATTTGGATCCGAGACTGCCAGACACTGATGAACAAAAGTGTGATCTGCCAACTATTCTTTCTTTGAAAAGTAAAAATATTTTATTCAGAACGTTTCAATTTCGGGATATTGCGTCTGTCGACACTCGGACACATGCAACGACTTTACAGCTCCTCCTGACAAAGTGTGCTAGCAGGCCTCTAAGTGAAAATCCGGCTGAACAGCAGTCTGCTCAAGAATATTGTGCAGGAAAGAAGCAGAAATCTCAGGCATTTTAGCCAGCGACGCCTCGGTTACAGTGAACCGCTCGGCAAAAGTCGCGATCCCCTGAGCGAGGATACGGTTGAGACCAGCNAGCAGAAATCTCAGGCATTTTAGCCAGCGACGCCTCGGTTACAGTGAACCGCTCGGCAAAAGTCGCGATCCCCTGAGCGAGGATACGGTTGAGACCAGCAGGATACACGTTGGCTCTGGCGGCCTTGGATTGGCCATCGGCCTGCCTACCAACTAATCCTTCATGGACTGACGGGTGATGCATGCAGCGTCCCATGCAACCCTGCAGCAAAAGGGCATCCCGGATCCAAGGTAAACGGATTAACATCAGGGGTAGTTGGCTTCTGAGCCAATGCGCCCACGGTGCACTGATCAAAGGAGATCAGGCCAAAGCCCTGTTGCAGCGCCGGAGGCCCACACGCTCGCCGGCTCGACCTCTTTCAGCCACAGGATATTGTGGGTGCTCGAAAAAAGCACAAGCGCCGCAAATGGCGGCCATCAACATGAGCTGGAAATGGAAATTCACCAATCGCGTGCCAATGAGCACCTGCATCCACTGCTTCGTCCTTGGTGGAACGATGTCAGGTGCTGTCCAGGTTGGATTTCGTCCGTTGGTCAGTCTGGATCGGAGTCAGCTCAGCTGTGACCTTCTGCGTCTCAATCAAATCCGCATCGTTTTGCAGGGTGACCGTCATGAACTTCGCACACTGGCTCGGTTTCGTTTGTCACACCTCACTTCACGTCATGGATTGCTTGCTGGATTTCCCTGTCAGCCTTTTAGCACATTGGGGTGGTCTCTTGCTTTTCGAGATCCCAGGGCGCAGACCCTTTGGCACATCTTGGACTTGGCATGGCTCATTCAGGCCACCTTTCTTTCGCTGGAGTGTGTAGTGTGTGATTGGTGCTGGCACACATCCTGAAGTTCTTGCGATTTTGAATGAGTTCTGTCACGTTCGTGGATTCCAGATGACTTGTGTGGTGTTGCATCTTGATCATGTCCTTCCATGTGGGCGTACGCGTTGGTGGTGCTTGATGTACCCTGCCTGATTGCCTGCCCTTGAGATTCCTGACTTCCCTGTCAATCAGCTGCGGCAGTCAATCCAAGATGTTTTTCCATTCTGGCCTGTCTGGCATGAAGAAGAGGAAATGCAACTGAAGTTGGATCCTCAGGAGCTTGCCGCCTACGGGAGCATCCTGGGTAACATCCTTCGTGCCTGTCCTTGCAAATGTAGGGGTCCCATTTCTGATGCTTTGCTCAAGGCTCAAGGCCTTCATGGTGTCTTGGTGAAATCCGCATATCCGGCAGTTGGCTGCCGTCACTTGCACCCCATGGAGGCTGCTGTGCTGCTAGGAGTCTCAGCCGACTTGAAGATGGGACCTGACCTTTGTGGGCTTTTGACACAATTGGGACAGATCGCATCCCCCATCCAATCTCACTGGATGTTGAGTCATTTCTGGACTTTGTTTGGACTGATTGCCCCTTGTGACTTGCCTCAGATTCATGAGCAGTTGGTGCAAGACCATGTTCGCAGACATGCTCGCATGTGGACACCTCCCAATGGAATTTGGCCTCGCACTCTGGACTTGATTCTTCCTGAGGGAGCTTCCTTGTCTCTTCGACTGTCTGGACCTACTCGCTATGCAGCTCTTCTGACTGCCGAAGCTGCACTTGGCCGTGAGATTGAGTCACTGTGTCTCCGTGATGCCTTTGGCCCCCTTAATCTCCATGATCGGGTCATTGGTTTGAGCTCTGAACTGTGCTCTCGCTCTGGTGGTGGCTCTGATTTGGACTTGCGTCTTCGCTGTTTGGGATTGGATGATCTGCTCATGACCCGTGAAGGACTTGCATTGATCAGCCAAGCAGGGCTTTCTCCCTTGCAGTTTCTCATGCCTCGCAACCTTGCTTCCTTGCTTGACATGTGGCCTGAAGCATGGATTTTTCCTCATGGATTGTCATTGGATTTACTTGCAGTGTGCTGCTCTTGGCAACTCTTTGTTTGTGCGAGTGTTTGATGGACTTCGCTCTGTCTTGTCATTTGACTTGGTTCGGCTCTTTCAGCTGTTCCGTCAAGCATGGGGTCTGACTGGACTTACTTGGGCTTTTCATCGACCCATTCCACAATCCCATGGATTTCATTGTGGAGCGATTGCCCTTTTGACTTTGGGCGCATGTCTTGGACTTTGGAATATGCCGACAGAGCAGATGGCTTTGCAAATCCATTTGGAACTGCTGATGCACCAACCCCGGTTTGGACTTGGGCCGGAGGATGAAGAGGCTGCTTTGAAATGGTTGGCCAATCTCCTTCCCAGTAAAGGTGTTCCAGCAGATAAAGCCATGATTTGCGCACGCCCTTGCCTTGCAGAACCTGGACTTTCCACCATTCGAGCGACTCTGGCTCACAAGGACCCTTGGCCCCTTGGCGTGCATTAAAACAAGCTGGCAATGTCACAGGCAAGCCCTTCCAATGGGTCACATACGATGAATTGCAGGCACACATAGCTGCTCGAGCTGAGGCTGGCCCACGAGGCTCCAAGCCTAACAAGCCTGGCGAATCCCGATCTGCTCGGAATGATCCAGTGGTCACTCTTTCACCTGATACTGTGACCTTGTGTGGATGATCATGATGATGTTGGCATCTGTGTTGTCACGCCTGAGCAAGCCATGGAATGTCAAAGCCTGTCCTCTAACCTGAGCACAGATGCCCTTGCCATTGTCACCATTGGTGAAATTGCATCATTGCCCAAGCTTTCTCAGGAAGATTTGCTTTGGCCAGCTTTGTATATTCCCACCAAGGAGCCCATCTTGGTTAAGGGAACGGTGGTTCAGCTTGGTGATTTGCAGGTGCGCATGGCCAAGACCGCTGATGCACCGTCTGTCAATACAGTGGACACCGAAGTTGTTCGCATAGCAGCTTTCCGGGATGTTTACTCCAAGAATTGGCGGCAATTGATTCGCGGTCCTGTGAAGACACTTCTTTCTCTGTTGCCACCTTTGCAGGTTTGCCCTGATGCTGGCTGTGACGGTTCATGCAAGTTTTTCCATGCTGCATGTGATGAAGAAGTCACCCAACCTGTCTTGGATGTTTGGTCATGGAGGTGGACTACTATTGAAAATCGTCAGGTTCCGGTTGATCAGGCATCGGTTTTCTCTGTCTTCATCCGTGTTCCACATTCAGCTTTGAAGTCCGTGCTTTCTGTGAGTGGTTGGTTTGGAATTTTTCTGGACCCGAGACCATCCAACAAACAAGGGCCCCATCCGGCCTATGCAGTGGTTTGGTTGCCAAAAACCTATGACCTCCCCGCAGCATTGGATTTCAAACGCTGCCATGAAATGGTGCTTGGCATTGCTCGCATGCAGAATAAGCTAGGACTTCGCATCCTGAAAAAGAATGAAGCTGCTGCCTTGGCTTTGGTTCATCCTGGACAATCGTTTTCTCCTTGTGCGGTTGATCGTGTGTGTGAGGTTGGTCCCCTGCCACATGGACTTTCTGCCACCCATGTCAATACTTTGCTTCAAGCCTGGACTTGGGCAGCCAAAGCTTTGCGTCAAACACGATCGATTGACTGCGGCCAATACTGGGAAATTTGGACTTACAGTGACCCTCCAGCGGCCATTTTGCACACTTTTCAGGGTTCTGTGACCGCTACATGCAAGAAGTCCAAGGACAAGAATGGTCCCATTCGAAGCTTCTACATCAACCGGCGGCTGTTGTGCCCAAGGCCACCACTGATCCTTGGTTGATTGCGGACCCTTGGAAGCATTGGACTCCTTCCCAAGACAGGACATCTTGAAGGAAGTTGACCAGCGCCTTGCTGCACATGCACCACCAGGTTTGATTCCCATGGACACTGATGTCAGTGAATCTCGCGATGCTGAGATCCAAGAGCTGAAGGCGCAGGCTGCTCAATTCCAGACCTGGTTTATTGATGTTGGTGCCAGATTTGGTAAGATGGACAATCAACTGACGGCACAGAATGCCCATATGGCCCAGTTGCAGCATTCTTTGGAAGCTCAGAAAGCTCAGACTTCCAATTTGCAAAATGCACTTGAAGGCTTGAATCAATCCTTTCGTACGGAGTTGCAGGCCACGAGCAGCCATCTATGGACACCTGTCATGTCATGTCCACAAAATGGAATCTATTATATACGCACCTGGGTCAAAAATTGCTTTTAAAAAAATAAGGAGTCCGATGCCCACAGAGCGCGTATTAAAGAGACTTTGATCCACCCCCATGACTTTGTTTTTGGTGCTTACGGTCTCGCGTCCCACAATACTAGTCTTGTTTTTCTGAAGGTTTGTGATCAACGGAATTGCTCGAATTTCATCCTCGGGTTGTTTAGACTTTAGACTGCGCTGTGCGAACTTTTCTTTCGAGGAAGCTGGTGTAGAAATTTTCTTTTGAACAGAGGGTCATTTCATCTGCCGACAATATTGAAACACACGTGTTTTAGCCACTGCACCTTGATTGTTTTATCAAAACATTTGTTCATGGAACACGTGCGTATTATGTGCCGCCTTGACAGTTCGAAGCAAGCTAGAGAAACTGGAATCAGGGCTATCGGCTGCCATCGAAAAATGTAGCACATGCGTGAGACAAACTTTGTCTGTCAGGCCCGGTTCCTGGTCCATAGTTGGTTTTTGGCTTATCTTCTCATACTTAGTCCTACGCTGGCTACTTCGTGCAGGTTCAAAGTCATCTATTTGGGGGTTTGTTTCGGAATCATGTGCCTTGTTTTTCTTTTGTAGCGATCTGCGCCAAAAAAAGCAGAAACTCAGACCACACAATGCCACTGCAACCCCAAGAGTGGAAAATATGTCTGCAAACTTATTTCTGCCAACCTTGGGTGTAAAAAACGAAAGTTGAAATTGAAAGAGCGGAGGGGAAGTAGTGACATGTAAGCCCAACCATCATGTCGCCTTCGCAGGTTCTGTGCCAGTCTCCTTTCTTATTGCGTTTGCGCAAAAAAGAGAAACACAAAAACCAAACAAACATCTATACACGTCTAAAAACCGCGCAGCCNTGTGCCAGTCTCCTTTCTTATTGCGTTTGCGCAAAAAAGAGAAACACAAAAACCAAACAAACATCTATACACGTCTAAAAACCGCGCAGCCGTGAAAAAACGTGAAAATGACGTGAAAGAACCCCATTTTGACGTGAAAGGAGCGTGAAAATCGTGAAAGTTGCGCCGGCGATATTTTTGAGTCAGGCCATGGATATGAAATTGGGGGCCCCACGCATTTTTGATTCCTGTTGGGTCAAGGGTNTATTTTTGAGTCAGGCCATGGATATGAAATTGGGGGCCCCACGCATTTTTGATTCCTGTTGGGTCAAGGGTGATGTTTGGTGCAGCAGCGTTTTCATCAAATTAAATCATCATGCACTGCATTGGTACATTTTGCGTAGCAACAAGAACGCCTTCGAAAAACAGGTTCTGTATTGCAGGTTTTGTTTTCAGATTGCATTTCTTTGAACTAATGTGGGTGCTGTCTTGAAAAGGGAGGGACTCAGGATTGCGAGGTTTGTATGCTAAATGCCTGGCTTGAAAGATGCGATTCTGTGTTGAAGGTTCTGTTTGGTAGAGTTTGTTTTCACAAGCTGGCTTTGTGCTGTTGCAAAATTGTATTGTAGATGCTTCCATTGAAAGACAGGGCAGTCTGGATTGCAAGTTCTGTATCAGGGTTTCTTTCCTTGACCAACATGTTTTTAAAGTACAAGTCTCATATGGCAGTTGGATTAAACAAAGGGGAATATGTAGTGCAAGTTCAAATTTGGCACACGCCGGATTGAAAACGGCGGATTAGGTACTGCAGGATTTCTTTGGACAATGCCTGTTTCGAAACATGGAGGGGTTCTGTATATTGAAAGTCTTTTGCGTTGATTCCATTGTTTGAAACGGGAAGTTTTGTGTTTCAAATTTGTTTATGGTCGATGCCTGACCCTAAAGGATGGCGACCTCTGTGTTACAAGTTCTATATGGCAGTTGTTTAGGTTAAAAGAGTTAGGGCCCATTATATTTTGGCAAAAATGCGCGATTCCCTTGTGGATTTTGGCTCTGATATCCAAACCAAGCAATCCGTATGTCCATATGTATATTTCCAAGCAGTGAGAACAATCTAAGATCTGAAATTGCTCATAAAATTGAGATTGCGCCCGTTGGACAAGAAACGTGTGATATCTTTTTGGCCCTACAGGCAGTCTTTTCTCCCCTTCCTTGAGGTCCCCAAAGCAACCCCAAACGATGTCCGCGTTTCAGCGAAAAAATAAAAACGAAGGCTGCATGATAACATGAAAGCCGAATCTTGTCAGGTTTTTTGTTTCCCTGAAAGATGAAGCAACCTCACGAAAAATATCTCGCATCTACGGGAAATCTGGGAGACCGATATGTGCTGTCCCCGAGTCTTGACAAAGCCACAGCGACACTCTCACCAAATGTACGACGTAGAATTATGCGGCGTTTCCCAAAAAATGTGAAAACCATATTTTTGAAATTTTGAAACATGCCGACTCCAAAAGTTTTTGTTCCACAGCATGTTCTAGCATTTAATGCTCACATCAAATTTTGAAATTTACAACGCATTTTTTAATCAAGGCTCCCCAAGTTTTGACGCGCAATGACGTGGTTGTGATTAATGACCTTTTCGGGGCACGCTTCCTTTTCTTAATGAATCAAGACACAGCTTTCAGAAAAGCACATATTTGGTTTGGTGAGATGCGTTCTTGAGAAAAACCAGTTTTTATACAAAAATCTATGCCGGGAAAACGCNAATCAAGACACAGCTTTCAGAAAAGCACATATTTGGTTTGGTGAGATGCGTTCTTGAGAAAAACCAGTTTTTATACAAAAATCTATGCCGGGAAAACGCCGCATAGGACATGGCATGTTGCTCCAAAAACTTGAACTTTGACCATTTGGAATCGTCCCATGGAAATTCCATGAAACACCATGTTGGTGTACAACCATCGTATGCTTNTAAGGGGGTTGACCTGCCAAACGCGTAGACTTCAAAAACAATGTGTTTTAACCTTTGTGGGGCCCTATCTCTGGAAGGGACATGGCCCAGATAATTGCATTTGACCAATTCTTTCCAACTACAGATTTCTCAACCTTGCCTTCAAGAAGACAAGAACCACCAAAAACGATGTAAAGGCATGATTTCGAGTCGGCCTGGGATTTTGGTTTTGCACTTTCTCCCCAAACGTGTTTCCAATTTTACATGTGAGCTCTCTTGAGCAATGTTTGCCAAAAAGCATGCCGTACAAATTCATGAAACAATTTGCTTTGGATCTGTTGCATTTGGTGAGGTGAGTTTTTTTCTGGCAAGCAAAGCTAACCGGAAAAAAGACGAAAACACAACCTGCAGCCGTTACAAGAAACATGCAATTTGCACCCTTTCGGAACCTGGTGCAAAGGCCCCAGCAAAGCCCGCCACGGTGAAGGTTTTTCCCATTTTGATTTGAAGGCGAGAGGTAAGGTGCCTGTATTACACAAACCCAGGACGCAAGTTGAAGAAAAAACTTCCGAGCTACAGAAACTGGGAAAACACACATATTAATTCAACCACTCAGCCGTTCGATATACCCAGCTTGTCACAATGCCACTACCGCATGCACATGTATGGTTGCATCTGCGGCTATAATTTGTTTGTTGCTTTGAATATTTTACTCCAACAAACGCCTTCCTGCTGGAGGAAAACCGCCGTATTGCAGCACTGCAGCTGCTCGAATATAGGTTGTTGATGTTTCACCAGAAAAGATTACCGTGAAAATGCGTGAAAAAATTGCATGTGGTACCTGATTGGTTCAAATGACCATATGTACCAGATGATCTGGTACAAATGACGCTCTAGGAATGACCCAAAAACCAAAAANGTGAAAAAATTGCATGTGGTACCTGATTGGTTCAAATGACCATATGTACCAGATGATCTGGTACAAATGACGCTCTAGGAATGACCCAAAAACCAAAAATGGTACTTCAATTGAAACCAATTGACTTTCAATTATTTTCCCTTTAAGTCTAAAGGGAGAAGCAAGGATTTCAACTGAAATCAATGCACGTTGAAATGTTTTTCCTTTTAAATCTAAAGGAAAAGTAAAGATTTCGATTCAAATCATTGAAATCGAATAGATTTTCCTTTTGAATCTAAAGGAGAAGCAGGGATTTCAATTGAAATCCATTTACCTTCAATTATCTTCCTTTTAGATCTAAAGGAGAAGCAAGGATTTCAATTGAAATCCATTTACGTTCAATTGATTTTCTTTCAAAACAAAAAACTTGTAAAGATTAATTAGTGAGGATTTCNAGGAGAAGCAAGGATTTCAATTGAAATCCATTTACGTTCAATTGATTTTCTTTCAAAACAAAAAACTTGTAAAGATTAATTAGTGAGGATTTCAATTGATATCAATCTACTTTCAATTGATTTTCCTTTTGAACCTGAAAGAGATCTAAGGATTAGTAAAGTGTTCGATTGATATTATCAATAAAATTCNNNNTCAATCTACTTTCAATTGATTTTCCTTTTGAACCTGAAAGAGATCTAAGGATTAGTAAAGTGTTCGATTGATATTATCAATAAAATTCCGATAGAAATCATATAGAAATCCCAATGAAATCCCATAGAAATCCATGGGAATCCTATAGGAATCCTGTAGGAAAAAACCATAGCGATCCCATAGAAGTCTTATAGGAATCCCATAGAAACCGCAACGGAACTTCCATGGAAATCTTAGAGCAATCTTATAGAAATCCTATAGGAATTCCATGGTANTCCCATAGAAGTCTTATAGGAATCCCATAGAAACCGCAACGGAACTTCCATGGAAATCTTAGAGCAATCTTATAGAAATCCTATAGGAATTCCATGGTAATCCCATAGAAATCCCATAAACATCCTATAAGGAATCCTATAGGAATCACATAGAAATCCTAGAGGAATCCAATATAGAAATCCCAAAGAAATTCCACAGAGATCCCATAGAAATCGTAAAGGAATCCTATAGAAATCCAACAGAAATCTTCTAGAAATCTTATAGGAATCCCATAGAAATACCACAGAAATCCCATAGAAATCTTATCAGAAATCCTATAGGAATTCTATCATAGAATTCCGATAGACATCTTGTAGAATCTTTCAGAAACACTATAGAAGTCCTTCAGAATTCCCATAGAAATCATTTAGAAATCCTATAGGAACCGCAAAGAACACCCAGAGAAATCCAATAGAAATCGTATAATTAGAAATCAGGATCATGAACTTAGGTAGGGATTTTAATTGGTATCAATCTACNCCAATAGAAATCGTATAATTAGAAATCAGGATCATGAACTTAGGTAGGGATTTTAATTGGTATCAATCTACTTTCAATTGATTTTCCTTTTCAACCAAAAAGAAATCTCCAAGGGCCAAGGGTGTTGATTAATTGGGGGGAACTCTGCCGATTATTTGGGGGGGACGTGCGCTCATGGGGGGTTCCCTTTNCAACCAAAAAGAAATCTCCAAGGGCCAAGGGTGTTGATTAATTGGGGGGAACTCTGCCGATTATTTGGGGGGGACGTGCGCTCATGGGGGGTTCCCTTTGTGAGCTTCTCGAAGTGATGTTTTTTGAAGTGGTTTTAAAAAGGAAATTGATCATTTGGGAAAACATTTGCTTCAAAAAATAGCCCAAAAATGGGTTTGAACCAAGTCTGCAAGATTGAGCCTGTGCTTGCACAGCCCATAGAAATCCCATAGAAATCCTATAGAAATCCTTGAGAAAGCCCCTAGAGCGCGATGCCTTAATGCAAGTTTCCTTGGAAAAGATGCAATATTTTTTCTTCCTCTGAACAGAGGTTGACACTACCTGCTTAGAAAAAAACACAAACAGGGCCACCTCCAGAAAATAGAAAAGGCTGTCCCTCTTTAGAAAATAAACAACACACACACACCGAAAGCAGAAAACAACAAAACATTGGAAAAACAAAAAACATAAACAAAAAACTATTTTTGGGACTCTTGCCTAGCCCCCCACCCCAGTCCAAAGAGTCTGAACATATTCTTGTTTTTGTTTTTCGTTTTTTTGGGTTGGGCCCCCCCCGAAAGAGTCTGGAAATAAAAAAAGTTCCCCATTTTTGAGCTCTGTTTGAAGTAAAGTCGGCATTTTGTGAGCAGTTGAAACCGCTGCAAAGCCCAATCTGCAAAAAACGCAAAAAGAGTAAAATTTGAGCAGTTTGAAGGATCACTTTTTCATAGCGAAACAAAAGTTATTGGAAATTACAAAGAGAATTGTGACTTACTAAGTATGTTATAACTAGGGTTATAATATGAATTATAATTTCAAAGAACACCTAAGCATGGCCTAACGGAAGCACTGATGCGGGAGGCTTGTGGGCTTCCTCCTCGTGATCTGCAGGCTGCAGCAACGTTGGCAGAAAATGTTATCGATGTGGAGCAAGAGAAAGACACTTCTGGAGACCAAAGACAGTGGGAAGCAGCACACGCAGCGCTAATACAATGGTTGCTTTCAAATGCAAGGAAGGCCCAGAGTTGTCGAAGGAACAGCTTGTGAATGGCTTGGTGGACCTGAACCTGTGTCGGAAGATTCCTGGTAGATTGAAAGCAGATGCCCACTATATGCCTGTATTGCGTTTCAAGAACGCATTGGAAAATGTCATTTGCCACAAGAACCGGGACTGCGAAGTGGAGCTTCCGGAAGTGTACAACATGGAAAACTTCAACACATACGTGCATGGCAATGCCTGTCGACGCGACAATGCCACTGTATTAGCTACTGTTTACAGTAGCGCAGCCGGTCGGAAGAAACACCGAGGTGCTGGCAGGGAGACAGAAGAAGTGACCAAGCACAGAGAAAGTATGCTGGAAAGAGGGCGCAAGCTTCAGGCCGCTGAGACACTCAGCGAGGAATTGGTGGAGGAGTTGGGTCCATCTCTGGAGAGGGAACGGAAAAAGCGACGGCAAGAACATGATGTGAAAGAAGAACAGGAAGAAGTCACGGTGCAATGCGGCTACCATTACTCTGGTGATACCGAAGTTCGCACATGCAAACCGGAGCGCGGAAATTTTCTCGCAGAGCACATTCTGTTTCTCTTGGAAAACACGTACGATCTTGACATCTCGAATTCTATGTTTACTTTGCTGCCGCAGCTGATGGAGAAAGTAGACACGCAGCCTGCTTTACCAGGTCCATTGCAAGAGATCATGCAGTGACGCGGATTGCACGTAGTCTGCGTTGGATCATTGCGTTCGAAAAGTTACCACTTGAAACGATCTAAAGCGATAGTTTTCTTCTTTCATAGGTGGCTGTTTTGGTGATGGACCGCTGAGGCGAGTGCGGGACGATCGGACCAAGTTGTGTGAGGAGGATCTGGGGCTTTCCGTACCAGAAGGAAAACGCATTGTCACTGCAGTCTTTCGCGGCAGCGCTCTTCCCGCAGCACATGCGCAAAAGGACGCGTTGCATCGTTTGCAGAAAGCTTCTAGATGGTATCGGTGGGCTGCAGCATCGCTTCTTCCGGAAGAATACATCCGCCTCTGTGCGGATACCAGCAAGAGGAATCCTAAAGTCTCTGTTCTGTCGTTGCTTTTTTGTGCTTGCGAGGATTATATCTTGACCCGGTGGATTCACTTTTTAAATGCTAAGTATCGGTTCCAACACATGTCCTTGCACTTTGATGGCGTCAGAGTATCGAAGGAACCAAGTGTCCAAATCGAAGCGCTTTGCACCCTGAGTGAGGAACACATCAAGTCAACATCCAGCTTTGCAGTTACAATCCTTGAGAAGCAGCATGGCACAGTCTTTGCGTGCATTAAGAAGCGAGCCGAGGAGACATTGCCGCCAAAGCACAAAGAGGGACATTGCTTGCGTCGTGCTGGTTATTGTATTTCTCATGCGCTTCATTGCTTGGGTTCTTTGACGGTGGAAGGCATCCACAAGGTAGAGGACCGAAGCCTGCCGGAAAATGAGTCTTGCCATGACGAAGATAAGACTTGTTCTTGTGAATTTTTTGTCCACATGGATAAACAACAGTAGTGATGTAGTGTAGAGCTGAGGAAATTGGACGTACCCTTTACCTGTAGAACAGACTCAAAATGCAGACTGGATACTCCCTTATTCCGACTGAGGAAATCTGTCGGGTGCCACCTAGCCCTTCACTCTCGACGCATATACCCGAATATTCCCTCTTACGGGGGNGTGTGTGGGGAGTATATGTTCATAGTTCCCCTTATCTGTTTTATGTTTATGGTTAATCATCATATCCTTACCTTTGATGTTTTCTCCTATGGGGATTATAGGGTTGAAATATCAAAAACTTTCACACTGACACTGTTAGAGTTTTTCTGTCTGTCTTCTGCGTTGTTGATTAGTTCATAGTATTTTAGAATATTATGAAGTAATCATTTTATGCTTTCCACTTTCCTATTCCATCCCACCAATGTTCAATTATCCTGACTTGTCTTGTGATAGGTTTGTCTGTATCATTCAGTTTATCCATTGCTAATGCTAATAGAGTTNTTTCCTATTCCATCCCACCAATGTTCAATTATCCTGACTTGTCTTGTGATAGGTTTGTCTGTATCATTCAGTTTATCCATTGCTAATGCTAATAGAGTTTGATTTATTGCCATAGCATCCCATTTACCATCGCGGTTAAGTTTCTTACCACAATCAACGATGACCTTTTTATCCGTCAGGTTTTCATACATTCTTTTGATAATGTCAAAATTTACAAACGAATATATTATCATAGCATTTATTCCTTGGTCTTCTTTCAACCTGTTAATTACTTTCTTCCAAAATATCTCTCCNTTTGATAATGTCAAAATTTACAAACGAATATATTATCATAGCATTTATTCCTTGGTCTTCTTTCAACCTGTTAATTACTTTCTTCCAAAATATCTCTCCCTCCTCATCATCGGGTGAAGGCATAGGATGACACCTTACAAAGTCTCTTATCTCTTCATCTTCCTTTTCTATTGTTTGTCTATCACATTCGTGTTCATCCTCACTATCACTACCGAAATCCACATAAAGACCCATATTTTCACCTTCTAATTCCTGAATGTTTTTTGCTCTAAATACTTTACTCATTTTCCTCATAATATATAAGGTAATATTTCTTTAAGTAGTTTTAAAAATGTTGATTAGTTCATAGTATTTTAGAATATTATGAAGTAATCATTTAGTTAGTTCTAATGGTGGTGGTGTGTTTGTAAATATGATTAAAAACATTATCTCTATAAAACGCTTCATTAAATACATNTTTTAATATTAAGGTCCGGCGCTTACTATTAGGGTCCCCCTAATAATAAATACCCCCCTAATACTAAAAACTACCTGAGGTGTTTAGTATTAGGGGGGGTGAAGTGGTTAATCCCCCTTAGGGTGCCCTGGAACTGTACACACCTGGATGCCGGTCACAAGCGCAGCGTCTTTTCTAGCGTGAGGCTATGTCTCTCAGNTGAAGTGGTTAATCCCCCTTAGGGTGCCCTGGAACTGTACACACCTGGATGCCGGTCACAAGCGCAGCGTCTTTTCTAGCGTGAGGCTATGTCTCTCAGTCTTGAGCCACGAAGTGGCGCAGTGTGAAGTAAGTGAATTACGTGGTATACACAGAAAGCTACATACACTACAAACATGCATTGCATAGACACGTAACTAGTGAGGGGAAACGAACCACAAAACAGACACAAATTTTCTTCGTGTCGGCGCATGCATCTTGAGTTTAGTCTGTACAGAGGTTGATGTTGACATGTATACCAAGCGCTCTGGGTATACTCAGCTGTGAGACGAAATTACAGGAAACAGCATGTTTCACTGTACACTTGAAGGAGCCGCAATAACGGCATTCTTCTGTGGACAACACTTTGTCCTTGCCACCATCTTTGGATGAAAGCTCTCATAGCCGTTCGATCGGCATTTAGAGGCCCATTGAGAATGTGTAGCCATACATCCATAGCTCATTCCAACGTCGTGTTGGAGTTGGCAGATGATAGTATATACTCTCCCACGGAAACTGAGGAGTTCTATCAAACCAAGTACCGTCTGGTCGACGTTCCCACCGTGGACCGGTATATGGGACGTAATTGTTGGCATATTCAACTTGTCGTTGATGGCCCCATCTGGCAGGTCTTTGATGTGTTCGAACCGGTGCCGGAGGCGGCGGTGGTGGCGTTGGAATGGGAGCTGATGGTGCTGCACGTTGATAAGGTTGATTGTAGTAATGATATTGGTCCTGTTGTTGTTGATACCATGAACGTTGTTGAGGTGGTCGTGTAGGTGTAGTTGGCCGGTCCGTTCGTTGTTGTGTATTCCTTCCTTGAGGTGTCACGGACCTTTCTCTCCTCCGTGGAGGAGGTGCTGGCGGCGTTTTCGGCGGTGTCACAGGAAGGGTTCTGTTGACGTTTTCATATCTGCCAGTTCTCTCTTGGCCGCGATAGCGAGCACCTGAGGATGGCGTAGTTGAACGCAGATGGCCAACTGGTTCATTTTCTTCTTCGGTCTCTTCTACCTCGATCTCTTCCTCTTCTTCCTGTTGTTGTCTGTATCGAGGCTGCCTTTCTCCTCTGCGTCCACGACGTCGGTTTTCAGATTGTTCAGTACGAACACGCAAGTTTCTTTGGCAGAACAATTTCGCGATGACGACAAGCGGAGAGTGTGCTGCTTGATCTGAATCCTTTAAACCTAAGTCGATGTTCTGCAGATACTTGGTTCTTTCGACGTCCTGGAGCATGACTTCGTCCGAATAAGCGGAACCGACAACTCCTTCTGCTGCGGCTTTTGGTGACGACGTTCGCGTTAGCGAAACTTGGGATTGCTTACCGTATGATAATGAGATGAGAATCATGCAATCCGCATTCGTCACATTGACAGGGCTCGAATATAGGCGCCGGCTTGGATCGAGCTACATACATTATAAGTAATCTGGTTCATGCCAGCTCGATGTGTGTTTATTTCTGCCAAAAGCCGTTCCAAAAGATCGATGAGAATTGAAGATCGGAAATCTGTGTGCGAATCAGACTTAAAGTTGCGTTGTGCAAAAAGATTTCCATCGCCGGTTATAAAATCGACCTGCGCCGCGATAGCGGCAGTAATGAATTTTAACCAATTATCGCATCCTTCTTGCCAACCTGATCGCCAGCCAAATGAGNGCCGCGATAGCGGCAGTAATGAATTTTAACCAATTATCGCATCCTTCTTGCCAACCTGATCGCCAGCCAAATGAGGAAAGGTGGAAGACAGCGATGCGAGTTTCAGAGAGTCCGAGTCGAAAAACATCACGATTGGTCACTCCGGTCTTATATGCAGGGACCACCAAGTCATCTACATTTTCACTGCTACCTTTCATGACAAGAATACATTCATCGTCTTCAAGGTCCATGGTGGTTCCCAATGCATCTTCGAACTGTTCGATGTTAGGTTTGTCCGTCCAATCGGAACTGTCAGGTGCCTGTGTCCTTATCCCCGTTGATGGGTCTATCATATTACCAGCGGTGTTTCGACCAAAGACACAGCGGAATATGGCACCGTGGAATGACCAAAATTCATTACCTGACTCCTTATTCAGTGTGACATGTTGATGGTGTCCGATGAGTTCCAGCCAAGACCCGGCATTATTGGAACCTCGCAAAAAACAGGCCAGTGCAGGAGCCGAAATATCGGCATGAGAATGGACCACAATGCCAATGCAGCCATTCTGATAACACAAACCAGCGTGGCGCTCGATGCCNGGCCAGTGCAGGAGCCGAAATATCGGCATGAGAATGGACCACAATGCCAATGCAGCCATTCTGATAACACAAACCAGCGTGGCGCTCGATGCCTCCCTGATCATCGCTGGCCTCACAGAGAGTAATGAGATGCCCACCATTGTTGAACACAAGGTGGGGAAGCACTTTCTCCGATTCACGGATGTGCTTTGCAAAATTAAATGCACCGGCTATGATTGGTTTTCTGTTGATATGGCCTAAATTTAAAGAAACAATTGAAAGAGTCAAAGATGTCATGTTGCTCTCTGTAACATTCTGGTCTGTACGACGGTTTCCTGTTGTGAGTGCAGATTTTGTCGTCAGAGCATTTCTGTAGAGATCTAACATCTGATATTGTTCATCTTCTGACAAAGGCTCAAATTTTCCTGCATTGATCATAATATGCGGCCGAAATATCGGCACTGGCATATCAGGATATTGCTGTTCGACATAGTGCTCAACAAGAGTCGGGATTCTGCCATTTGCAGGTTCATAAGAATAATCGGATGCTCGTCTGTATTCCTCGACTCCTTCATTTAAAAATTTTGTAAGGAGCTTGCTACCGACCTTGTCCCCAGCGCGAGCGCGGGAATACAAGTCGTCAATGGTATCCTTGCGAAAGGCGGATTGCTCCTTGGCACTGTCCCCAAAATATCGGGATTCTGCCTGGACATTGTCAAACAGCTCCTTTAAATCAAAACAGGACTCGGCCGATGCAATAGAATCTGGCAGAAACGCAGCATCCGTGTCAACGGAATAATGTGCGATCTGGTGGCTGCAGGCTAAGCCGTCATATCGGCATTGTAAGCAATATCCTGAGCCACATTTATGGCACCAAAACATTGCATCTTCGCACTCGCAATAATTGCCATTGTTGGTGCAGGGAAATTGCTGGCCTGGATGCGCAAACCACTGGATATTTGCGAATTCCTGTGTCCAGCTCTTATAAACCTTTTGAGCGGCTTCAGCATCTTGGAATAAATCTTTTGCACGTTGTGATGTCTGACGTTTCTCAGAAGGTGCTTTATTAGTGCTTTTGGCCGTATGAGCGGCACTTGCAGCAGCTGGCTTTGATGGTCTGGATGAGGATGATGCGGCTGGTTCTGGTTCTGATTCTGATGTCTCTTCTCCTTTCTTACGCCAAACCTTGGTCTTCTTTTTCTGAGTATCACTGGCCGCTTTAGCGGCACTGGATTTTCTTGGCGTGTTCGGCGGAGGCATGGTTTTCTTGGAGATTTTCTGACCAAGACCAAAATCCAGCATTTTGTCATCGTCTGCTGCTTCTGATTCAGAGGTATCTAAGCCGCCATCTCGTTTCTTCAGGTATTTCTTGATGGCTTTGGCCTGCATCTCAAATAAGGTTTGCTTCATTACTTGGATGCGCTGCTGATCCTCATCTAAGGGTTGTGTGAGATCACGATCATTAGGAGTGTCATTCACTAAGTTTACATAACCCTTCTGGGAATCTGGCATCTCTTTATACATGGCCTCGAGCATGCCAGCCGTGACATCGGCATCTTGCATTGCTCGCATAACATAGTCGAGAAATTGCTGCCTGGACCACTTATCGGCCGCTGCTCCAAGTTGTTGACGTTTGTCGTAGATAAGCTGGAGGTGCCAGATGTGGCACATGAGGTCCTTAGGACCACTCATGTCTGTCATCTCCGAGAGATCGGAAGACTCAGGTTTCTGATACCAGCAACGGCAGCGAAGTGACCAAATACCGCATGCCCGCGATAGCGGAACTTCTTCGGCACACAAAAGGTAACCCACTTGAGTTCGCCAAACTCTGTACTCATCTAAGGCGTCATGCTTGTAAATGATGAGTGTGTTGGACTCACGTCGCACTGCATCCTCGTGGGTGGATAGCATGCTGTCGGTAACGAAATGACTGTGTTTTCTCGTACCGCGAGTCCCTCCAGGAAGGAGTCCTCTCTTGGCGATGGATGGAATGAGATTCTCATCGGTTCCATGCACTATATAACTGGCCGTGAAATCGGCACTGTTATAAAAGTCGTGGGTCACCTTGGCAGCATTTGAATGTCCACTTTCACACCGGATAAAAATTGTTGTGACATCATGCTTCTCAAAATCATCTGCTTCTTGTTGTCGAAGATCTTGACGGTCGATGTCACTGAAGAAGCGAAAACTTTCTTCCGGCGGTGTGGTTCCTGCCTGAAAATTGTCGGATGTGTGAAAACCAATTTGAAATCTGTTCTTGTTGGATGAAAGCATCGCGTGAGCGAGTGGCATTAAAAATTGGACAGAGGCCATTTTCGAATGAAATTGCGGTCGGACATACTGCTTGTTATAAAATTCAAGATCCTTTCGGACTGTTGTTCTTCTATCCTCATGGAGTGCACGAAGCTTGGACGTAGTCTGAGGATGATTCAGGATCTCCGCAAGGGATAATGATCCGTCGGCATGAGTAAGCTTAGAATGGCGGAGAAGCCACGTGAGGTGTCCACTCCAAGTCCGAAACTCGTGATCATTTTGAAGTCTGTTGATGTTATTATAGCCCACAATAGCGGAACCTCCTTTAAGGATAATCAACAAGGCTTCCTGGAAAGATTTTGCATTCACATGTTGATGAACAGCGGTTGAATTGAATGCATCATCCATACTAGCAGTACGTTTTTCTGGTTCTTTTTGCCATTTGCCTTTGCCTTTGCCTTTGCCCGTTTGACCGGGACCTCGGCTACCTGATCTGGATTCGTGATGCGGTCGTTCTCCTCTCTGCGTACGGAAACCACGCGGCGTGTCCGCATTAGCGGAACTGACCGGTTTTGAGGCCACAGGAGGCATACTGGTCTTTGGATTTTTGTGAGGTTGTCAGAAAGTGGATAGTGAGTGTTGAAAGTGTACCCGGTATGGTCCAAGGGATCGATCACTTTTCTGTTGCTCTGTTGCAACTCGCCGTGATCCCTTCGAGCCAATATATTGAGTCGCAGACACAAATTTTCTTGAGACGAAAATTCACTCTGATGCAAACATCAACATGTAAACATACTCACTGACATCTTCACAAAAGCAAGTNAAAATTCACTCTGATGCAAACATCAACATGTAAACATACTCACTGACATCTTCACAAAAGCAAGTCACAATGTTGTGTGGTTCCTTCAGAGTATCAATGATCCATGTCGTCAAGAAAGCTTTGTGTTTGATAAGAGACCTGAATGGTGGATGAACATCAACTTCTTCAAGACGACCTGTCGTAATTGACTGAACAAGCTGATCAGGTTTCGCGGTATGCTTTGTAAGCGGATCAGCTAAACAGTATTCGCTCGCGATATGACTGAGGTCATCTAGATGGCCGGTATTACTCTCATGTCTTAACATTTGGATCAAGTGATGTGTTTCCTTCTGCTCTGGGAGGTGTGTTGTTTGAGCGGTTGTCACCAGGTTGTTGGCATCTGTCCTGATGTGAATNGAATGGGCAACACTTCACCACTAACATCAGACCAAAGAGCACGAAGGAAAAGACATGTTCCAAAACATTTCATGAGAGCATTCAGCTCGGCAACAGTAGTTGACTGTGTTGTGGTTGTTATCTTGTGACTTTCATAGTCAATGATCGAACCACGAGTTGATGCATCTGGTTTCTTTTCATAACCGGAAGAACGGTATGTTGTCTTGGACGGAATCTTACGGTCTTCTGCAAGGAAGATAACATGAGCACGCTGACTGGACTTGTCACTATTGTTACGGTAGGAAGCATCGGGCATGCCAAGAATGCGTTGTTGTCCCTTAAGAGGCCAGAAGCGTCCATCAACATACTGACTCTTCAAGGTACGAACAACCTTATTGATTTCTCTGACATCTCCGATGGTTGGACTTGAGGCTGCTGAAGCNGAAGCGTCCATCAACATACTGACTCTTCAAGGTACGAACAACCTTATTGATTTCTCTGACATCTCCGATGGTTGGACTTGAGGCTGCTGAAGCACAACGGGAGAACTTGTAACACAAGTGAACTTGAGTCCTACTCTGTAACCAGTTCAATTGACCAAGAACTGACCGATACGCGGTATGCAGATGTGGATTGCACTGAATGTTGTCTTTCAAGGTCTTGTCAATCTTGACTTCTTCTACCGCATCAACGGCAAGTTTCTGATCTACAGAGATATAAGGACCGTACTTTTCATGTGTCTTCCATCTGATACGTTGTCCGACAAACATGACATCGTTCTTGTCTTCAGAGCCTACCTTAAAGTCCTTTCGTAAGCTGGTCAGTACCTTGTCTTCAAAAACCTTGTCACCTCCCATGAACAGGTCATCAACATGTAAGCATATAAAGCCATGAGGTCGGCGTCCTTGAGCATTGTTACGTGCAACAGGATCCATCAAATGATCAATGGCTTCAGAGATGCTTACTTGTCCATGCTTGTCTACACTGGGAGTGAAGTTGGATTTCTTTCTGGAAGACTCATCATAAAGAATGTAGGTACATCTGTCAGCTCTTGTCGGAACAAGTCCACAGTTCAGCAGGGCTTTATCAATGATCTGCCACCATCTCCTAGGTGCATCATTGAGACCATAACCAGGCTTCTTCAAGCGAGCACCAATGTAAGGAGGATAACCATACTCAGGTGGGATTTGACATATGATGTCTCTTGTCTCATCATATGCTTCTCCTTGGAGAAATGCAGTCTTCAAATCCATGTGATATAAATCCCATTGAGCATTAGCTGCTAGCTGAGTGGCACATCTAAAGCCTGCTCTGGATGCTGCAGGGCTATCTGTTTGTTGTGAATTCTTTTGCTTGTCTTGAAAACCCTTGAGCACCCAGCGTGCCTTACACTTCTGGAAGTTACCATCCTTGTCCTTCTTGACAGTAAGAACCCAGCGTCCANNNNCTTCTGGAAGTTACCATCCTTGTCCTTCTTGACAGTAAGAACCCAGCGTCCAGCAACAAAATTCCGTACCTTCATTTTTCTCATGTCAACGAGATCAAAAACTTCACTACCTATCCATGACTGACCTTCAGCTTTCTTGGCATCAAGAAACTGTTTAGCAAGATCACGTTTTTCCTGTTGTGTTGCTTCCTTT
>BGPT01002395.1:82334-94376 GCA_003297045.1 Symbiodinium sp. clade C Y103 | reverse complement strand
GGCAGAGAAGGTCCAAAGGCTTGAAGCTCTCAAACAAAAGTTCCCTGGAATCATGCTGAGCACCTCATTGGAGCCCAGCCATGAACTCATCGATCGAGTCGTACATCAGTATGAGGAGAATTGTGTGAAGCTGATTGAACTGCACAAATGCACTTCTAGGGAGCAGGAGATCAAGAGTGAGCGTGCTACCTCTCAGCTATCCNATTGGAGTGATTTGGCGTTTTGATTTTTTAAAATTTTTAATTTGAAAATTTCCGAACACGGCGGCGATGCGAACGCGAGTCGATGTAACTTGGAAGTTTTATTTCTAAACTGCCTTGGGGGTTGTGAAGACGTAGGTGCATCATGGGTACCATGAAAACCTTGTCTTGTCAACCCAGCGTAGGAACGAAGCGCACAAGGCAGTTCAAAAAAAAAAATCTGAGTGGAACTCGTTTTGAAATTTTTAACACAACAAAACAAACCACTCAAACAAATGACTTCAGTTGCTGCGGTGAGTTTAGTACATGTCAGATGTACTTGCACAGGAACACACTACAGTGATACCTCTGCATACACACCTGCAATGATGTCATTCGGTTTTGCAATTCTTGGCATGTCACCAATTTTATATTTGTGCTCTTTTTACATCTCAAAGTGGGATGAGGTGGGCGGGAAACACAGTTTAACTGTGAACATTCCCTAGTTTGTTTTGCCAGTTGCATGCGCCGCTCTGCAAAAACCAAAGGTGCTGTCGCTTTTCAGTCGCCGCTCGTTTTGGGAAACCCTGGAATCAACAGATTTTCTGGCTACTCATTTCAGTGTGGCTGCTGCGTTGGTACTGCACTGACTTTGGTTACAGTGTGCTGGTGGCTTTTGCAACTGGATGCCACCCTACCTGACCTCTGCTGATCTGCAATTGTATACCCTCACTGAACTCATTCAATTGGCAATTGCTGTGTGTTTCGAACTTGCTCGGCGCTTCAGAGTGCGTGCACCACTGCCTCCGGACGAAGATCCGGCGACAATTTTTCATTGCGTCCAAGTTTGTGACCATTGCACCTGCACTTGCGTGAGGACTCAGGTGAATCACAGGCGCCACCAGTGCCGCGTACACCTCGGGTTTTGACGGGGGAACAAGAGAGAGATGCCGTGGAGATCAAATGTGGGTGTGCCATTTGGGAATGCCTCAATGGAGACTGCACCTCATAGCAATGAGCCAGAGACCTCAGGTTTTGAGTCAGAAGCTTCTGGAGCTTTGGATGACTGGGACACTGGTTTAGTAGAATCACAGCCATCGAACCTTTTTGGGGATCCTGACGCTGTTGAATTTCATCTGGATTCAGTATCAGTGCAAGAGTCACCAGAAGAGCTGGGAGAGCTTCAAAGTGACCTCAACTTGGATGTGGTCTCAGCTGGCTCATCCAATGCCAAGAAGAGGCCTGCAGTCGATGCCAGTTTGCAACGTGGAGTTGGTATTAGTGACGACTTGTTTTTCAACATGCTGAAGCTGCAACGGACGGCATTGCCCAAACAATCCTGGGAGGTTGGGACTATGGGTAGAGTTGTTGGAAGACCTGAACCATTGCTACCAATGCCCTGGATGAAGCTGCCAACTGTCGGTAAGATGGAGAGCCTGCAAGGGTTGGGACCTGCTACAGAACCTCCTGAGAGGACAGCAAGCAGAACACCCTTCCATTTTCAACGTTTGCTGGCTACCAGATTGGCTCAGACTGACGATCAGTTGAGGGCCAAAGCGATGCGCAGACTGAGAGATCTTATCCTGGTCGAGCCGTCACAGACAGTTTTGGGTCGGGCGCTTCTGGACTCAAGTGGACAGCTTTTGGGACAAGACCGCATTTCATGTGTGTTTGCTGATGCTTTTCGTAGTCGTGCCACATCAACTCTGGTTAAAAGATCTCTGGATTATTACAAGATGGCTATCTGGTTAGAGCAGTACATGGGCCTACAACCAATGCAGTTGTCTGAGAGTGTGGTGTATCAGTACTTGTCATTCTTGCGAGATGCAAAGGCTGCACCGACCTTAGCAGATGCAACTGTGAAGGCTATTTGGTTCATGCACTCCACAGCAGTGATAGTCGACTTTAATCCAGGGTCTTTTTCATCACGAATCTCAGGAGTTTGCCGTGACATGTACATGGGTAAGAGGTTGTTGAAGCAGGCACCTGCCTTGCCCGCCAGTGTCGTCAGAGCCTTGGAAGAGTACGCTTTGCAGACTGACTCCAAAATAGATTCCATGTTCACCAACTTCATACTCTTTTGCATTTATTCCAGCTGCAGAATTGGTGATGCCTCGAAGATAAAGGCCGTCGAATTTTCCAGGCACGGTGATGTCTTCTTGGTTGAAGCTGAGACCTCAGAGGCAAAGAACACCAATACCATGGAGAGGAGACGGATGCTTTTACCATTCACTGCCATTGGTTGGGGCGTCTATCCAAACCCATGGTGTCTCAAATGGAAACTGCAACTTAGTGAGATGAAGCCTGAAACAATCATGCCTGCTTTTTCTGAAGTTTCAGGGAATTTCTTGGGCAGAAGGATCACCGCTGCCGAAGCGAACCTCTGGATGAAGGAGGTATTGGTGCGTTCGGGGCTTACAGCAGGCCAAGCGGCCAAGTACAGTACACACAGTTGCAAGGCCACTTTGGCCACATGGGCTGGTAAGTTTGGTGGCTTTTCCATGGATGAGAGACGGCTTCTCACGCATCACATGGACTCAAGCAATCTGATGCCCCTGACCTACTCCAGGGACAACATAACAGCCTTGCAATCAAGAGTGTTTCGCATGCTCACTGCCATCCGCAATGGTGAGTTTTGTCCTGATGACAGCAATGCAGCACGGATCCACCATGAAAACCGTGACCTTTGCACCGGCCAGCATGACCATGCTGAGTGGACGGAAGAGTGGGCGGCCTCAGAATCTGACGTTTCAGATGAAGAGACCTTTGCAGAGGGGTGCCATTTCACTGGGAGTCGGCACACACCAGCCGAAGACATTCTTGGTGACAAATGGCTCCATAGAGATTCAATGGTAGTCCACATCAAAAGAGACAACTGTACACTCTGGTGCGGTCGCAAGTTGACCCAGAATTATAGGAAATGGGCTGACGGTGATCCGGACTTCTCTCAGTTGCTGGTATGTCAGCAATGTGACAAAGCTCAGCCGTGAGAAAAACCAGAGTTGGCAGCCAAGTTGAGGCGGGTTACCCGCAATCCAACAATTGCCATCAGTTGTCAAATTTCAGTGATCAGCCATTTTGTTTTGATTTCGAATGCAAATGATTTTGTTTCAAACACCTCACCAGCATTCATGTTTCATTTTTGACATGTGATGCAGTCAAGTTTGAGGCTTCGTGCAATCCGAACAGACGGCAAACACATGTGCATATCAGTTGATAGTGGAAATATCCCATCAAGTTTGAGGCGGCATAGTCGCAAACCAAACAGATGAGTCCACTTGAGCGCAGTGATCAAATGTTTGTATTTTTCATTTGTGGTGTTTGCACATCAAGTTTGAGGCGGCATGAGTCGCAATCCAAACAGATGCATCATTTCAAACCACCACAAGAGTTCTCACAGAGATGTCAAGTGTTTGTTTTCGTTCAGTTGACTCACTCCTGACATTTCAGGCGCTCATTCTCTCAAAACCTCACTCATCAATTTGACAGCATCCATGACTCATGACATTGCAGGTGTTCGAACCTTAGTCAAGCTGACAGCCATGGTTTCATTAGAATCCAAAGCTGCCTGGGAAGCCAGGGCTCATGCGATAGGAGTGCCAGACGGTTTCATCATCGAGCTCCAAGCTTCGAACCTTGACACTTTTGGTCATTGGGCATTTTGCTGTTCATGTGATCAGAATGCAACAGATGATTCACCAATCAGAGACGCTGTTGGTACTTTGCTAGGAAGAGATGTTACAGCACAGGAGATGGTATACTGCAGACGCTTGTATTTTGAAGGCAGAACATATGCAATCTCTGACATGCAGGCTAGGATCGACAGAACATCTGACGATAAGCCCCGCAGCATACCACTAGCTGAACGCATGGCTAGAATCGAACGACAGAAAGCTGATTTAATCGGTGTCACGTGGACTGCAGAACTTGAACCTGCTCACAAACTTGTTGACAAGATTGTTGCAATGCAAGATGAGGGGACGTTGCTTTTCATTCCACCCAATGCTTGCATCAGCAGGGTTCAGGAGATCCAGCAGGAGAAGCACGAAGTGGCACTGACCTTTGACTCCAGCGGTGCCATTCGTATGGGGAAGCGCGCTGAGGAGTTGAAGTGTGACACCAATGGAGACCTCAACCTGAGGAATGCTTGGACCAGGCGCAATTTGGCCTACGATCAGGCTGGTCTGGCCAGCTTTGTGGTGCTGGAGAAATGGACCACAAAACTGATGTTAGCAAAACTCAAAGAGCCGCCAAGTGGATACAGATACGTCACTACACAACAAATCTGCGAATGTGACAAAGAGATGTGGCTGCAGCTGTCACAACTATCCCGAGGACAATTGAGGTCTTTTGTGCCTGATGCGCGGCCCCTCGACGCCTTCATCGAACAACTCACAACTTCGCCTGAGGTGTTGTGTTATCTTGCTCCGATGCAAGGGGCCAAACGAGACAGCAGTGACCATGCAGATGCACCGCAGCCCAAAAAGCCTAAGGCTGCTCCAGCCTTACCATCAGCACCATCCAAGCCTTCACCGAAGACTTCAGACCCTCCTTCATCAGTGAACTGGCGCAAGCTTCCCCAAGGTTGTCAGAGGAAGGGTTCCAATGGATGGATGTGCCTCAAGTATCAATGGGGTTTGTGCAACCGACAGAAAGACCCCAAATGCAAGTTTGGAGTGCATGAGTGTTACAAATGCGGAGCAAAGCGGCCCTATAACCAGTGCGACCACTGACTTAAGGGTTCTGAAGAGCCACCTGCCAACGGGCGCCAAACGACGTTCGTTGAATTTTTCTCTGGATCAGGAGCGTTTTCTCTTGCGATGAAAAATGCAGGTTGTCAAGTTTTTGCAGTTGATCATCATGCAAACCGTTTCACACCAAAGGTGCCTACGTTTCATTTTGATTTGGGCCTTGAGGACGAAGTCACAGTGGCCAATCAGCTTTTGACATTTGTCAAACCAGCAGCAGTCCATTTTGGACTAATGTGTGGCACATGCTCACGTGCCAGAGAGCACTCCCTGTCATCCATGCTGCGCCGTCAAGGAGCACCAGAACCCAGACCCTTACGGGACGAATCCAATTTATTTGGGAAACCGGGCCTATCTCCAACCGATTCCATCAAGGTGCAAAAGGCCAATATTATTTATCGAAATGCCATTTCTTTGCTGATGACTTGTTATTTACTGCAGTGCATTGTCTCAATTGAGAACCCAGCCCGCAGCTGGCTATGGGCTTTGCTGGCCGTTCTGGTGAAACAGACCAACAATGAAGGGTTCATCAACTGGTATTTTGCTTTGGAGGCTACAATGTTTGATGCGTGCATGCATGGCTCATCCCGAAACAAAAGCACAACTATTTTGGGTACACCTGGAGTCTTCAACAGCCTGGCCATCCGATGTGACCATGCACACGCTCACGAGCCCTGGTCCGCCAAGAAGTTGGACGGCCGAGGATGGGTCTTCGACACAGCTGCCGAGGCGGAGTATCCCGCCCTTTTGGCTAGGCGCCTAGCTGCCTGCATTTTGAACAGCCTTCCATCTACAGGGCTTCACCTGAATCTGAAACAATTGCGCATGAGCAGTTTACAAGTGCAAGGCCGACAACACCGTTCAATACAGCAGCTTATTCCTGATTTTACAGCTTTTGATTGGGTTTCTGCGGACTATACACCATGTTACAATCAAAAACTCCTACCACCTAAACATGCGGGGGAGGAGAACGAGGTGCCGAAAGATGCTGAATCTGCAACACAATTGCCTGACCAACAATCTACAAACCTGGACAAGCGGATCAAAGTAGGCACTCTTATGGAGCCCGAGCAGCACATGTTTGAAGCGGGACAGCTGAGACACCCAATGGACTCAGCAACAGTTTTGCCTGACGACCTCAAAAGGGCACTCTTTGACCTGGTCACCAAAGAGCCGGCGCAAGTTGCTAAAGAGAGGCTGGAGATGCTACAACACTATAGGGCACGAGCTGCCGCGCTGCAAGAACAAGAAGAGCATCTTCACAATGAGCTGCCCAGCCACGTGCAAGGGGTTATCAAGGGCAAACGCCTCCTCCTTTTTGAGGAGAGACTGAAAGTGAATGCATTCCCCGACATGCAGGTCATGGCAGACCTCAAGCAAGGAGTGGACCTGGTAGGGGAAGAACCGTTTTCTGAACTTTTCTGCGAGAAGCTTCAACCAGCCACCATGACAGTACAACAGCTAAATATGTCAGCTGCGTTCAACAGGAGGTTGGTCATGGGAAGACCGCTTGCAGACCACGAGAAAGAACATGCAGATAGACTGGTTGAACTTTCGGAAGAGGAAGTAGCTGAAAGTTTCCTGCGGGGGCCTTTCTACACTGAAGATGAGGTCACCCGTGAGCTTGGCACAGATCAATGGACCCTCACCAAAAGGTTTTTACTTTTGCAGGGTGAGGAGAACAAGGAGCGCATCATTGACGACTATCGCAGAAGCCATGTCAATGCAGCATATGCTTCACGTTCATATTTGGAGCTGCAAGATGTGGACGTTCTGGCAGCCCTTATTACTTTGTTTGCCAAGTTGGTGCGCAGTGGCCCTGATGTGCGCCTGGAGCTTAGTGATGGCACGGTCCTGGAGGGGCGACTGTCAGTGGCCTCAAAGGCCAAAGATGCCCTGGTTGGAAGATGCTTTGATCTGTCCAAAGCGTACAAACAACTGGCGGTGAGCAAGGACAGTTTGCGCTATTCAGTTTTGGGCGCCAGAAACAAGAGTGGCAAATGGTTTTTCTACATTGGTCAATCGCTGCCTTTCGGATCCACATCGAGCGTTTACAGCTTCAACAAAATGGCTCGAGCTTTGCAATTTTTGCTTTGGAAAGACTTTGGAGTGGTAACTACCAATTTCTACGATGACTACCCTACAATTGACTACTCAATGGCGGCTGAAGCCACCACCAAGGTGGTATCTGGATTTCTGCAGTTGCTTGGCTGGCGCCATGCAGTGAGTGGTAAGAAGGCCAAACCTTTTGAAGGAGTCTTTGCGGCCCTGGGAGTGCAGTATGATCTCAGGGACGTCCACTCGGGTTCTTTTACAATTGGCAACAAGCCTGAGAGGCTGGCGCGTATCCAACGAATGGTGGAACAAGTGCAGTCGGATGGAAAGCTGCCTCAGCAGACAGCAGCATCAATACATGGCTTGCTCAATTTTGCATCTGGGTTCGCATTGGGCAAGTCCTTACAACCGGCAGCTCAAGGATTTTCTGCTTTGGCGACCGGAGTCACCCTGACTCGGAAAGAACTGTCTGACCTTTGTGAACATACTTTGCTGGTTTTGGAATCCATGCAGCCTAGGAGAGTTTCAGCAGGCGATACAACTGCCCCCATACTCATCCATACCGATGGGTCCTTTGGGGAATCACTGGCAGACTGGGGTGCAATTCTTTTGGACCCTGTTTCAGGGCTACGGCTTTGTTTCTCGGGAAGAGTTCCCTCCTTTCTGTTGGAGGCATGGCATCACCTAGTAGGAGAACAACTGATCTGTCAGATCGAAATGTATGCGGTGCTTTGCATACGATGGGAAGCCAGACATATACTTTTTGGAAGGCGAGTCATCCTGTTCATTGACAATGAACCCTGCCGGTATTGCTTGATTAAAGGAAGGTCACCATCTGACCCTTTGTTCAGGATGTCACACGCATGTTCATGCTTGGAAGGTGCAATGCCATGCTATACATGGTATGAACGTATAGCCTCCTTTTGCAACCCTGCCGACCTTCCTTCTCGTCAAAGAGCTCGGGAAGCCTGTGTTCGATGGAGACTGCAGTACAGAGGTGACATAGTTCTTCCTTCCACTTTGCTTACCGCCATACTTGATGGCTCGCCATTCCCCCAAATAGCATGGGCAGAAAATGACGTGGAGTGGATCACCAGAAAGCGGGGGAAGAGAGCAAATGATCCACCAATTGATTGAGGCCTCTCAGAGGCGATCCAGTCATAGGTGAGAGGTGACAAAAACGATTTCGAAAAACGTATCGTTCACAGCCACCACGAACATCAGAGATCTCTCCCCCGACTTGCAATGAAAAAGGTGTGGCCGCTTCAGTTGTCAATCTGTGCAACACACGTATTGGAGTGATTTGGCGTTTTGATTTTTTAAAATTTTTAATTTGAAAATTTCCGAACACGGCGGCGATGCGAACGCGAGTCGATGTAACTTGGAAGTTTNNGGAGAATTGTGTGAAGCTGATTGAACTGCACAAATGCACTTCTAGGGAGCAGGAGATCAAGAGTGAGCGTGCTACCTCTCAGCTATCCTTCGACACACAAGGCAATATCAAGATTTCCAAACAGAGCTCAGTGACCGAATGTTCAGTATCAGGGGAAATCAAATTGCGGGCAGCCTTCACTCGGCGAAGCTTGGCTTACGACCTTGCAAATGTAGCCTCGTTTGAAGTGATGGAGACCTGGACTCAATTACTTTTTGACCGAGTTTGCCAAGATCCTCCCGCTGGTTACAGGCACATTTCTATAGATCAGATNAGCCTCGTTTGAAGTGATGGAGACCTGGACTCAATTACTTTTTGACCGAGTTTGCCAAGATCCTCCCGCTGGTTACAGGCACATTTCTATAGATCAGATTGTACAAGCAGATCGCAAGATTTGGGTCAAGATTTCAGAGCGTACGAGGTCGAAGGTCACAGGTTCCAATGAGGCTGGAGTCAAGAACGTGGATCTGGCCATTCAAGAGCTTGCACATCATCCAGATGTCCAGTTCCATATGCTCCCTTTGCCTACAAAGGATTCTTCTCAGCCTGCCAGCTCGAATACAAGGTTTCAGCCTTATCCCCAAACTCACCAAGCCACAGAGAGCAAGGGCAAAGGCAAGGCGGGAGGCAAATCCCAGGGCAAAGACGGTAAAGGACGCATCCAGATTCCAGATGGCTGCAGCATCAAGTTTGGAGAGAACAACAACAAGCCGATTTGCATGAAGTTCAACGTTGGTGCATGCCGTACCAACGTCAAGCCAGGCAAGCGATGCATGAATGGATATCACGTTTGTTGGAAGAACAATTGCAATCGGCCTTTCCCTTACCATGAGTGCTCTCATGTGGGGAACNGTCAAGCCAGGCAAGCGATGCATGAATGGATATCACGTTTGTTGGAAGAACAATTGCAATCGGCCTTTCCCTTACCATGAGTGCTCTCATGTGGGGAACTCCTGACCAGAGCCGGGAGAGAGTATCACCGGTCTGAATGCTGTATTTATTGAGTTTTTCGCTGGATCAGGTAACCTGTCATCAGCTATGCGAAATGCAGGATTCACTACATACAGTATTGACCATGAACAGAATCGACATCAACCGAAGGTTGCGTTGATTTTATCAGATCTCACCCAGAAGCACNGACTGCTTTAGATATGGTTCGACAACTTCGACCCTTGAGTATTCACCTAGGTCTCCCTTGTGGGACCTGTTCCAGAGCACGAGAGCGTGAACTGCCAGCACATTTACGTGCAGAACACAGTGCCCCTCCTCCTCTCAGATCGGCACAGTTTCTCATGGGAATGCCCGACCTTAAAGGCGTTAATTTGGCTAAGGTACAAGCATCGAACGTTTTATACAAATTTGGCGTCGAGCTTTTACACCTCTGCTTTTTGCTGGATATTTTGGTTTCAGTTGAAAACCCCTCACGCTCCTGGCTGTGGGGGATCCTGACACTCTTGGTAGCTGAATACCACGAGCCTGACTTTCAGCTATGGTTTGCAGCCCTGAAACCAATCGATTTCCANACGCTCCTGGCTGTGGGGGATCCTGACACTCTTGGTAGCTGAATACCACGAGCCTGACTTTCAGCTATGGTTTGCAGCCCTGAAACCAATCGATTTCCATGCATGTATGCATGGTGGTACCCGGAACAAGCGCACCCGACTCCTCTCTTCTCAGGGACTTTATGAGGAATTGGCCATTGACTGTGATGGTAACCATTCTCACGCACCATGGTTTGTCGTCAAGCGGGGGGCTGGACTTTCTTTNCTCTTCTCAGGGACTTTATGAGGAATTGGCCATTGACTGTGATGGTAACCATTCTCACGCACCATGGTTTGTCGTCAAGCGGGGGGCTGGACTTTCTTTTGCAACAGCGCTTGAGGCGGAATATCCGAAAGAACTCTGTGTGCGTATGGCCCAGTGTCTCCTGAGACAAGCGGAGGCCAGAAACATCAGGGTGGAAGCTTCTTTGTCTTCAGCTCAGCACGCTCGACATGCTTGGGGTGTACAAACTTCAAAAGCCAAACCATTGATCCCAGAGTTCAAAAGTTTCCAGCATTCTGAACAGGAATTACACATTCCAGNACGCTCGACATGCTTGGGGTGTACAAACTTCAAAAGCCAAACCATTGATCCCAGAGTTCAAAAGTTTCCAGCATTCTGAACAGGAATTACACATTCCAGGGTTGCGGCTTTTGGCAACTCCTCTCCCGGGGGTACAACAAACCGAGTTGCAACATACAGATTTACAGCAGGGAACGGATCACAAAAGAGCCAGGAAGACCTACAAGTATGGAGTCCAGTGGGAGCCTCAAGAATTCTTCCAGGAGGCCAAGAACATAGTGCACCCAAAAGATCCGCAGAAAGCTCTGCCCGACTCCCTGAAAGAGGCAGTATTACAAGTCATGGGTCACAGTCCAGTCGATGTGGCAAAACACCGACTGAATGTCCTACTGGCTNCAGAAAGCTCTGCCCGACTCCCTGAAAGAGGCAGTATTACAAGTCATGGGTCACAGTCCAGTCGATGTGGCAAAACACCGACTGAATGTCCTACTGGCTGTTCAGAGGAAGTCAATGGAGCTCAGGGAGGACGAACAGAAGCTCAAGGACTCTATGGATCGTTGCACAGCATCAGTTTTGGCAAACAAGAGGTTATGCCTCTGGAAANGGAGCTCAGGGAGGACGAACAGAAGCTCAAGGACTCTATGGATCGTTGCACAGCATCAGTTTTGGCAAACAAGAGGTTATGCCTCTGGAAATACCTGCTGGAGGTCACAGAATTTCCGGACATGGAAGTGGTGGATTTGGTCACTGAGGGGATCCCCTTGTACGGAACACATACCAAACCACCCAACTTCCCCGATGACTGGAGACCTTCCTTGATATCTGTNGGAAGTGGTGGATTTGGTCACTGAGGGGATCCCCTTGTACGGAACACATACCAAACCACCCAACTTCCCCGATGACTGGAGACCTTCCTTGATATCTGTGGACGAGTTGCTGGATTCCTCCTTATGGAGGAGGAAGTCTCTGATGAATGCGGAGTACTCCAAGCTGGAGGAGAAGGTACAGCAAGACCTCCACGATGCCACTATGAAGGAAGTGGCACTGGGTCACCTACATGGGCCATTGTCCGAAGCGGAGATCACGGCACATTTTGGTACAGAGAAGTGGCTCTTCAATCCGAGATTTGCATTGTACCAGGGCTCAGAGAACAAGGTGCGTGCCATTGATGATGGCAAGCGATCTGCCCTGAATCTCTGTTATACAACCAATTTCAAGCTGGAGCTGTATGACGTGGACACGCTAGCAGCCCTTCTTGCGGCAGTGGCGGACAGTTTACAGAAAGGCGAGGTTCACTTCGACATGCAGGACAACACTTTCTGTTCGGTAGCTGTACACCCAATGGTTTCGTCGGATACCTGGTGTGGGAGAACGCTAGACCTGTCTNATGCAGGACAACACTTTCTGTTCGGTAGCTGTACACCCAATGGTTTCGTCGGATACCTGGTGTGGGAGAACGCTAGACCTGTCTAGAGCTTACAAGCAGCTGGCACTTGACAAAGCTTCGCGACTCCTCAGTGTGGTTGGGTACTTCTTTGAGAACAGGTGGGTGTTCTTTCGGAGC
>BGPT01002395.1:49234-80210 GCA_003297045.1 Symbiodinium sp. clade C Y103 | reverse complement strand
ACACTTTTCACAACCAAACATTTCAGTGAAACATTTCTCTGGAGAATGCCGTCAATTCTATGTTGATCTGTGGCATTTCATCTCAAGGGTTGTGGAGTGGAGGGTTTAAAACTTGTTTNTAGTAAACGACGACGGCGCGCGGAGTTTCCAACAAGTGTATCTCGGAAGTTTCCAAAACTTCCCTTTCTCCTGCCTGGGTGAAATAGAGCTGTCAAGACCACTCTTTCCAACAGCTGATGGAATACCTCAGGCTCAAGAGGCATTTGGGGTCGTCCTGCATCAAGGACCATCAAAACCAGCTGCTGAATCACTGCTCCATCTCGAAATTCCTCCCTTGCAAGCGCTAGGTTGAGCAATTCACGCAACCTATTCACCAGATGTGCTCCCTTGTGTTCACATCCTCATCTTCAACCTCTTCATCATCCTCCATCTCAGATTCATCATTCTCCGCATCTGCACCTGCTGCTGCTGCTGCTGCTGCTGCCACTGGTCTGACATCTGTAGTTTCAGCATGGCCATGGATCCCAATAGTCTGCTGGGACACCAAACGTAGATACCTGTCACCCCATCACATTGTAGGCAAGCATATTGGCACGTTCCTGCTGGTAGATGTGTCGATTTTGGCCTGGAGTTAAGTCACCAAAGCGTCGAGATCCTCCCATCTCGATCAGCCCATAATGAAGTCCAGATGAATAATCCTGCACAAAGTCAAGATCTCTGGCTGTCTTTCCCAAACCAAATTCACAAAGTACCAAGCGCCTGTCATGGTCAGCTTGAAATCCTCTAAGCTCACCAAATGCAGTATCCAGTTCAGCAGTCTGAAGTGCGAGGTTGTAGTGATCGCGCTCAAGCGTTGTTGCAACACCTCTGAACCATTTGTATATCATCCATGCTCCAACTGCAAAGATCAGCCATGAAGCCACCAGCAGAAAAATACAGAAATGAAGCATCCACTGAGAGTCCACTGTTGTCTCATCTCCAGTGCATTGTGGTACATCCACCACACCAGTCTCTCGAACACTTTCCAAGTCCAGAAAAATGTCCTGTCCAGCCGCACCAGGTGGCCCAAGGCCCATCAAAGAAAACACACGCATAAGGTTCTTAGCTAGTTGCATCATCTGCCGCTTTGAGCCATGACGTTCCACTTGCTCGTCATGTTCATCTTGTCCAATCACTGTTAAACCTCCATCATCACAAACATTCAATTCATGAAAAAGAAGTCTGACACGTTGCTGAGTGAGAGCTTTGGTACACAAATCAGAAACATTCCAAGTTGTAGGCAACTGCTGCAACTGAACATCCCCACAGAGAACTTGCTGTTGAATCCACAAGACTTTGCCATCTAAATGGCGCACCTTGCCAACTCCTTGCTTTGATGCCAGCTGTCTGGCTGATGACGAATCAGTCATCAAATAGTGGACCACGTTGGCCTGAGTCAAGAAGGCAAGACATCTTTGGATGTAGATACCGTCTGCAAGCGTGCTGACCATTGCATGTAACTCTGCCTCACAACTGGATAAGCTTACAGTTCTTTGAGTACGTGATGAACCAAAAGCAAAATAGGCATTGATGAGGTGAATACCTGCTGAAGTGCTTCGACGATGCTCTTTGTTGGATGACCAATCTGAATCACTTGCGCTTTCCAGAACCCAGAATGAAGAGTCTGTATTCTTCCACTTACCTTGGCCCCCTTCAGGTTCTTGAATCACAACTGCATAGTTCATTGTCCCTTTCACATAGCCCATCACCTTCCGCAATCACTGCAATGCGGTCACCGTTGGACTGCTCATGCGGGATGCAAGCTCCTTCACGCAAAACAAGAGATCAGGTCTATCCCGCGCCAGATATAGCAAACCACCAGATCTATAGGCATAGGCATCATGTGAAAGCAAGTTTGAAGAAACATCAGGAAACTGTATTGAAGAATCACATGCAACACGCTGCACAGGCACTGATCCAAAACATGCTTCAAAGTTCTCCACAAGCTTTGAAATATTTGTTCCAGGAACCAAAGCAATACCACGTTCGATCCTTGTCAGCTTGCGCTTCAGAAACGCAATGGAGTCACCGTCATTTGGACTAAGAACAGCTGCACTCACACTGAACTTCTCACGAAGCTTTGGAAGAAATTGAGTTTGCCAAAACTGCTTTGTTCCAGTGAACAGCACATCATCCACATGAACCATGATTGCTGCATTCTTGCATCTTCCCATACAAGGTTGTTCACTGCTCCACTCAAAACCAAAAGTTGTTGTCAGGAAACTTCTGAAAACCAATACCATGCTTTTGCTCCAAGGCGTTGTCCGGGCAAATTCTTGGCAATGATGAAACGCCTTCCAGCTAACTGAACAGAAAATGGTCGTTCTTGAGGCACGCAAAGAAAAGCATCTTTGATGTCTACCACACCCAACACATGTTCTGGAGCTTGATCTTCACATCCACGTCTCTGAGCACATTTCTCCAGATAAACCAATGGCAAAAAAATCATCACATGTGTCGATGTAGCAGGGCTGAAACAATCATCTCTGCGTTCAAGGAATGCGTACTCACACGCAACCAAACGACTGCGCCTAAGCCAGCGCTTGACAATTTCACCTGTAGGCAATGTAAAGTCTTTGGCACGCCAGTCATGTACGAACTTTGTAGTGAGGGAATCTGTGACCTTCTCAGGAAAACGCTCCTCCTTAACCAGAACTTCCATTGAAGTCAAACGGGCAATCTCCACTTCGTTTGCAAGAACATCCACCCATTCTGGTGGTTCTTCTGGCTGCCTTTCCATGTTGAAGTCACTCCACAAATCCTCTGGCACATCTTTGAACTGAAGTTCATCTTCCCCTGCCCTCAGTTCAAGCGTTTCATCTGGCTTCTCAACATCCAGGTCAGTCTCATAGCTGTCCATGGTATGAAACTCATCACCACCAAATTGCACCGCATTGATGTGTGCTGCATACTCAGCTGCAATGCGTTGGATTCGAGCACGCTTGTGGTCTTCAGGTTTCAAACGCTTCTGCTGATGTTCTTGAATGTCAACATCTTGATCATCGTCATCAACATGCAAATGTGTAGTAGGAGAGGCACGGGAGTTGTAGGAACATGAGGAGCATCACCATCACTGAAGATTGGAGTCACTGGGGCAACATTTCCTGGCTTGAACTGGCTGCTCCACCAGGATTGGTCCCTTGCTCACCTTCTTCAATCTCATCCATTGTAACCTCATGTTTATGAGTCTCAACTCCTCCTGCGAAACTCACCTCAGGTGGGGCATCATCCTCAACCGCAGGAAAATCTCTACGCTCATCATGCTCTCCCATGTCAATGCGCTCTGATTTCTCTCTCAACTCTTCTTTGGCTTTCTCACGCACTGCTTCAGCTTCAGCATCATGAAATGCACTTGGCTCTACCTCACCTTGGGGCAATTGAAAACCAACTGAAAGTGCTTCTCTCCTCACCTTAGTTGGGACAACACGTCCACCAAAACCTGACTTGTATTCCCAACTGTTGCATCGAAACGTTGCATAAAATACTAGGTGATTCTTCCAGTCAGAGTCAATGCGTCGAATGCTTCGAGTCAAACCCAAATGCTGTCCTGAGTACAAAATGTAGCTATCTTGTCCATCCACCTTTCCCAGAAACAAAGCACGCCGCCACTTAGCTGTTCCTTTGGCACCAACACGATAAAACCCAAACACTGGTTCTGCAAATGGTGCAATCGCTCCAGAGTATGGTTTCTTGTGCACCAGTTCATATGGTGTCACTCCGCGCACCACACCAAAACGATTCATCAACCACGCAGCATGACGATGTGCCCATGTCCAAAGAGAATGGTTAGTTGATAGCTCCATGCCAATACGCTGCTTTACTGTATGCATGAGTATGGATGCCAAAAGTCTCAACCTTCCAATCACATTCTCAACCAAACTGTTTCCATGGGAATATGCAAGTGGTGTGACTGAGCGTGTTGGCAATCCCAAGCCAAGGCGTGTTGACACCACATATTTCAGCAACTGGCGCATGGTGGGTTCATTGTCACACCTGTAAATCATTTCTGCATGCCCAAGTCCAGCAGTGAATGGAAAAAATTCTCTCGTCGTCAACTCAAGCTGTCCCTTTGATCGCAATGGCACACATCCAACATAACCTGTTGAACTGTCATTCATCACAAGAAAAGGCAAAACTGCAATATCCTGTGGGTTGGATCCCACAGGGATTGAACGTGTGTATGCCAAATCAAAGGAAATTGTTCGTGTACCTGAAAAACGCGCACCATCATCACACAATCCAGAGGCTTCGAAGGATCGTCATCCAATTGTTTCAACTCAGAGGAAAATCCATGATCTATCGCTGTAAGATACTGACACAACATACAATGCCAGTCCCTGAAAAATCTGATATCTTCATCTGAAGACTTGTTGTCAAAAACACTGGGTTTGCTAATCAATTTCGACCAGTCAACCATGGGTCCAGGCTTTACACCAGTCGACGCGCTGCCACCACTAAGGGCCGTGGCCTGAGCCTGCACTGCTGTCTGTGCCACTTGCACTGCAGCACGAGTCGCATCAGCCACCTGTATCAATGCCTGTTGGATCACACTCTCTTCTACAGCCATTAGGAAATTCTGCAAAGATCACGCCACTCCAGAAATAAAATTGCAAACCACGGTCAGTCTCGCAAAGCACTGTCAGTCCACAACGCCTGAACAATGTATGAAATGCACCTGTACCAAATTGCAAAAAATCCCAGAGATGTTCTACCACAGCAGTATATTTCCAATCCTCAAGGCTGCAAAGAAAATCCAGACACCACTCACGCAGCTTTCCAACCAGAATTCCTCCAAGGGTCTGCCAGCTGAAATCCAATTGGCTATGGCGCCAAGGTAGCAATGGAACCCAAATCCCTTTAGGAGCTGGGCTCCGCTACCATGCGAAGCAACACTGAACACACTTTTGAGCCGCAGGGCCTTGACGAAGGTGAAATGATTCAACTGCCAATGCACATGATTTTCATGTGTGGATTCTGCACAAAGAAAGGATTGAGTGCTGAGTGAATTTCTTCGCAGCGGCAGAATTTTTCAATGCCCCGTGAGGTTTGGGGTTTTCGTTCAGCGTTGTTGGACTGAAACTGCCGAGATGTATGAATTATATATTTACCAACAATTTCAGCGTGACAACAAATATTCATTTTTGTCATTTCGTTCGGCGGTTCTTTGGCATTGCTACGTGTCATGTTTGTCATATTTTTGTCATATGGTTGTCGTTTTTTGTGTCATTTGCGTTGTCATTCTTCTGTCAATTTTGTTTGCATTTTTTGTTGAAATTATTGGAAGCCGGCATTTGCTGCAGGCAAAAACCGCAAGATGTCGAAATCCAATTTTTCCGTATTTTTTTTGTGTCATTTTTCTTTCATTTCTTGACTTGGCATTTGCGGCATGCAAAAATGACAGAAAAATGACGGTGGAAATTGACAGAACAATGACAAATCCAATGGACTCAGTTGACCAAAAAATACAAGTGACACACTCAAAAGACAATAACACGATAACAAAATGATAAAACACGACAAAATCACTGTTTCAAAAATTCTCGGTTTTGCTGAGATGGGTAATTCACACGCTAAGATAATCTCCAACAATGTTATCATTCAACGTGATTTGACGCAAATCCAAACATTGTTGCTCGATTTTGGACTCTGTAAGACGGTCAGGTCACATCGCTGAAACGCTGTTTCTGAATTGTTTCCAAACCACACAGATCAACAGAACAAAAACACTCGTGTAGTATGTAGTGAAATCACATTTCAGCACTGAAGTGGCGTTTTGTTTTGAACGGAAAATCAATTAAAACCGTCGGTCCCTTTGCAATGGCGCAAAAAGTGCATACACCGTGGAGAACCCACCTGGTGTTTGTTGGAATCTAAACAAAATAGCAAAGTGCCATTGGAAATATATATATATATGCATATATATATATATACATACACATGCACATATACATATACATATACATACACATATACATATATATATATATACACATACACATATGCATATACATATACATACACACACACACATATATATATATACATACATACACATACACGTATACATATACATATATATATATATATACATCCACATACACATATACATATACATACACATATACATATACATATACATATACATATACATACACATATACATATACATATACATACACATACACATACACATACACATATACATATACATATACATGTACATGTACATGTACATGTACATACACATATACATATATATTTATATACATAATACATATACATATATATTTATATAATATACATATACGTATGCATATGGGGCATTTTTCGGATTGCCACTTATGATGTTCAGATCATGGCAGATTCATGTGCTCCAAGGAAAATCAAACATATTGCAACATTGGCAGACTCAATTTGCAACCAGTGAGTCAATTAGGCACGCATGGCTGAGTTCAGGACAACATCAAAATGAAAACGCCGTCATTCAAATTTGAATTGATTTGCCTGGACAATCAATGCGCATATGCAAACCAATTCCGCGATCATGGACACAAACCATGATAGTGCAACAATTTTGCCGTGACATTTGCTTGCCATGATGCAAATCGGCGAACAAGAGGCATTTGGCAATGGGACGAGCGAAGTGGAGGCGGAATCAATTTCGGACCTGCAGAGTTGGAATGTGGGATCCTTTGTGTGGGATCAGTTTTGTATTGTCCACATTGGATCAGCAACTCCTGGTACATGAAATGGATCGGACCTCTTACCGGGATTCAACAACAAGTCTTTGGTTTTGGAATCTAGGGAATCTAGGGCTGACATTGAACACATCTTCAACAATTTATGTCATTGCAGCCACTGGCTCCTACGATCCTTGCAGCCACCGCCATAGTTAGTCACGCTTAGTCTGTCGTGAAATGCCGCCTGCGGGGATGGGCGCGGCTGGACGATATGAGGAGCATAAAAAACATGGTAGAAGTAGAAACACTGCAATTTCCGGGAGATTTGGATGGGTCAAACCTCAATTTTCGTGTTTTGGGCATTTTGTGAATAGCAACCATCAGGCTTTGTTTGACCCACTTTCGAAGTGAATTCCGTTCTTGCAGATGTTTTGAATTGGAATGATTCTTGCAGGAGTACAGCCAGCCGCTTTCTTGCAAAAAGAATCGAAAATGGATGCAATCATGACCAACTTATCAAACAGATTGGATTTTGATAGTTTTTTTTGCATTGCAACAGTCTATATACACATGTTGAATTTTCAGATTCCGGCTGTAGACATGTTGCCTTTGGAATGAACAAAAACGACCATTTTGTGCACAGACTACATGCATGGTACTGCATTGAACGTCTGTTTGTAAGGGCAGCTTCCCGCATCTCACACCCCCCGTTCTATGAGGAAAGAGATCAAATTTATTGAGGGAGAGTTGAAGGAGATCCTTGCTGTGGAGGGTTTCGTGTTCGCCAGCTTGAATAGCAGCATTTGCAAATCTTGCAGAGTGCACGTGACATGTGCAGTGGGAGAAACACAATTACACATTTTTGGTGTTTTGCTTGGTGAAACTATGAGATTTGCCGAAAAAAGACGTCCAAATTTGGGTGGCCAATCGCTGCCAGGATTGGTTCTTGCAGCGCCGATTTGCCATGGAGCGCAATATGGCGATGAAGAAGGCACTGTCTTTGGAGATTCGGTTGGTACTTGGAGATGGTTGGTAAATGATTCCAATGGGGGATAGAATTAACCAGCAAATACGGTGATGAAACCAGGCCTTGTAGGTTGATTTCATGGGATATGACCAACACTGTATGATATGGGGGTGTCGGAAAATGGGGTATATGGTATAGCACAGAATTAAATACATATCAGAGGGAACATGATTATACATCATGGGATTTCGGGGATTTGTGGGGTACTGTACCATTTTATGATATTTTATGAACAAACCCATCTGCATCCAGGTTTGCGTTGGATCCCAGTTTTTTCGTGGGTGAAATGATGACAAACCATGATAAGCAACTAGTTTGGGGTACCGATGTTTGGATAACCAATTGGATTCTCCTGCCACTTTTATGAACATGAAATACTACCCAAATGAAATCCTGGTCGGATGTATTCAGAATTCAACCTCTTCATTTCGGGATCATTCACTCAAATTTTTGATATTATCAGAGATTATTGGGCTGGGATTCTTGTTTTCCATGTCAGCAAGTAGGATCACGAGTCCCAATTGACGGAATCATATTTTTGGAATGGGGTGTAACCAGTAACCACCAAGCGGTGGAAATCGCAGTTTTGTGTTTCTGTTTTTTTTTTGTGTGTGTACGTTTTGATTTTTGGGACCTTGTCGGTCTAATCTAACTTGGGGATTCTGAAAGTTCCGGAGCTTCGCAGAGAGGCTTTAGATGAGAATAACTTCAGTGGATTGTCCTGGAGCTCAGAGCTGTGCGATGGACATATCATCAGCTGATCATCAGCTCGATGTTTTTGTTGCTTTCATGTGTGTATGGGTGAAACATATCAACGGACCCATAAACTTCCCTGGAGGTTTAGAGGACGGTATTTTCACCATTGAACGTGGCAGCAAAAAGTGCCCTTTGAAAGGGTCGAACATTTAGCCAAAATCATCAGAGTTTTTTTTTGAAAAATCGCGTTTTACCATTGTTTCGGAACCCTCTGTCGGTCAACTTCACTTTTTGCCCTCACATGTTCACTTGCTTCTTTAGCAACTACAAGAGAAGATCTTCTAGACGTAGCATGAAGATTCTGAGCAAGTGCAAGAGAACAGCATGTTAACGTAGCATCAAGATAGTGTGCATGTGAACAGGAACGTTAATAGCCCACACAACCCCACCCCAACAAAATCAGGGAAAAATATTGGCCGGTTTCCCCCCCGCCAGCATAAACTTGATCATGTTTTGTGATTCCCGTCATGCAATCTTTCTGGGGTCAAACAGTTTGATCCATCTCCACGTGACATTGCAACAAGGTCTATGGCCAATCCCAACATTCCCGATGCGCAGAAGGTCCAGTGGGGAATCAGAACCAGGATGCAACCAGGGGCCACATCAAGCACCAAAATTCAGAACTGTTTGGCGAGGAATCGAAGAATCCCAGCAATTCCACGAATCCGGGAAACATCCAAATAGAGACGGAGATTCCACAACAGTTTGAATATTTTCATCCAGGACACTCACTTGATGTGTCGCCCAGGTGATGTGGTCCGACTTGGTGCAGGGCAAGCCTGAACTGGAGGACTCTTTGAGTTCCAACGCCAAGCAGATGAAAGTGGAACCTCAACTGCCACGTTGGGAGGCTGATGTCCTGATTTGACAACACTTCTACACTGAAAAAATGGGTCGACATGATCTACTTTCCGGAACATGGGTTCGGATTTCTGAAATGCCCAATCTGCGGGGACAGGACTCTCTGTGAAAATAGTGACACTTTCAATGACACACCAAGGACATGTACTCCAAGATGTTCAAGGACTCCACCGTGCCTGGTCTACAACCGCTGTTCCTTGCATGGTTGAAGCAGGAAATCCCGGATCGATGCAGATGGATCTAAGGATTTGGAGCATCCGTGCAGAGTCGCTGGCAGCACCTACCTCAGGTGCCTGCAGGAGAACTTCAAGGACAAGGCCTCAACGCGACTGATGAGCCTAGTTCTTCAACGGTACCCATTCGTGTCATCAAGCTGGAAGATCCCCTATATCAATGGTGTTTGAATGTGAAAATCATCGAACTATGGCTGGGAGATTTTCCAGCAAGCCATGTTTTTTAATCACACCAGAGGAAAAGGAACCCTTCCATCACCTTGAAATGGTTGGAGATGTTCCAGGAATCCACACTACCATTGGTCCAGGGTGATGTGTTTCCAGGGGAACACATCATCCGTTGTGAAGTTAATCGCCCAGGGCCCACTGTTTCTGGGAACAACTGTGTATTTCGGATCGGCCATGCAGGAAATGAGAATTCTGGTGGGTTGACCCCCCAGGTGATGGCCATCTCCCCCAGGAATCACCACTGGGATGATCCCCAGGTGGGGTTTGTCCAACAAAATTGGGATCCCCAAAATAGCTATTTCATTGGGGAACATGATTTTGATAAACCATGGGATTCTTGAGGTTTTCCCAGGATTTTCAGACAAACCCATCTCAGATTATCAATTACATCCTCCTTTACCCCCCGCAAAATGATAGGTTTGATATACCCCATTGCTATATTCTGACTCTGTCCTCACTATATTCCAATATAACCATTTTGGTTGGTTCGAAGCACCATTTTTTTATTGCTGAAACCCCCATGGTTTTCAGATCCCCACCATGTTCCCACAAGTTTCTTTTTACTCCGAAGGCAAGGTTTCATCTCATCTTAGGAAGTGCTTGCCCTCCTTCGAAAGCTTTGACGCATGCCGCAAGGGCATCATGCAGCAGTAACTCGGCCGCCCATGACACTGGTTGGATGGTGTCACCCCAAACCCCTGAGAATTGATGCGGAAGAAGGCATAATTTTCCACTAGTTTGCTAGTCGAGTTGACTTTTCTGCATCCTTTTCTTGGTTCCTATACAGTATTGTTATAGTCATAGAAATCATTGAATGATGGTGCATTTCAGGTTCGTGAAATGTGAAGAAATATGATCATTCAGCCAGATACATCCAGAACTCATTGATAATTTTACCAACGAGTAGATTGGGATGAATTGATACCTCGTATTTGGTTGGGATGAAGATCCACAACTAACAACTATTCTTGTATCAACTAGAGGATACATGTGGGATCCTTTGTCTTTTGATCAGCCAAATCGCCATTTTCAGGTCAGTTGGCAGTGTCCAAAAACGGTAGGTTTAACGACGATCCGAGATCGAGTTTCTGACCGACTTTTTGGACCGTCTTCATCATGGTTGGTGGGAACCATCGATTTGATAGCCTGAAATCAGGATGTATTCAGAATCTTCTGGATAGGTGGTTTAACCAAAAAGATGTATAAAAAGGATCTTCAGACTCGCAAAAACATCGGGCGTTTCTCATGAACCTGGGATATTTCACCACTTGATGAAATGGGGGGAGATCACCAAAATATCTATGCTATCTATGGTTTCGGTGGTTTTTTCCATGCCTTTTTTCGATTGATCCCGAGGCAAGCCCAGTCCCTGGAGAATGCCCTCATCAAGCAGGTTCTTGGGGGGATGAAAAACTCCGTCGCAGAGGTGTTCCTTTTTTTCTTTGAGTCACTAGAACTGGAGGAAACATATCTCTTTCGGTTCCAATGGAATGTAGGTTTTATGTGTATATATATATATATATATGATATGGCATCAATTTTCTGCATATCATCGGATTTGAAAAGAAACTCTTCCAGCCAGAAAGTGAGACTTTCCCACGCCAGGACATTGCAGATCGCAGGGCCAAGGCGCTGTTTGATCGTCGAAGCATCTTGCTTGATACACAGAGTTCCTTGGCGCGTGGCGCTGGCCGCAACGGAGTTGTGAAACACCCTGCTGTTCGGGAGGTGATATTCCCATTTGATGTTGCCATTTTTATAGGGGTTCCATCTGAAATCTAGGTTTTGTGTTTTTTTGAATTTGTTGGTGAATGAGTGAAACGACGTTGACGCTTGGTGTTGGAGGTCTGGTGAAGCTTTCTTTTGGTCATAATAGAAGGGCATAGTAATGAACAAGTCGTCCTGCAGTCAGTGAGTCTGCTGCTAAGGCTGAAGTTTGCGGTGTGAACTTTGAAGGGAATGATCCAGCGGAGTATTGCACTGTCACCGAGGGCATAGGCTGAGCAATCAAGTTTTGCTTCCTGCATCTGACAAATTGAACTGTGCAATCCTCGTTTTGAAGCCACGAAAGGACGGCTAATCAGCGCGGAGCCGCAGAAATTGGAGTGTTTCAGCTTTGAGACCTGCATCACGTCAGATTAAAAAAAACATGCAGCTTCCTATTGTTCTCCATGGGTATTTTATTTCTCCATTGGGAAAAACATGGAAGAAGTGTATCTACTCCCTCGATATCCCTCGCTTGGTCATTGGTTCTGGTCGTGAAAAACCTCGTAGTGGCTTTGCGGAGTGCCACAATGGGGCCAGTCGACTCGATCAACTCGATATGGTTTTTGTGAAGTAAAAAAGGTGCGCTCTGCGGGAGAGGCTGAAATCAAACATGGCAATGTGGCTGGAAGTACTGGTACTTGGGACATTTTGGACATGGATCGGCAATGAATCCGTACATGGAGATCAAACATTGGCTTATGATTTTCGAGTCATTCGAGGATTTGGATGGTTTTCATCATTGAAGATTTGGATTGTCAAGAGATGGCTGTTTCAAAGATGGAAAAGGACAACCCATAAATGTGTTTCAACATCAAGCCATGTTCCACGACCATCGAGTTGCCGTTTCGAGTTTCACCTTCAGGTGACCGCCACTCCAAGGCCAGGCGGTTTTTGAGGAAACATGTCACCAGAATATATAGCTATTCTTTGATAGGGAAAATTATTATTTTTGCATATTTTTACTATGGGATTTGGGGGGGGTAGCATATTTTTGAAGACAAAAAATGTTGTAGAAATAATGCATACTCAAAAAACCTGGGAGTCATCATAAATATTCAAGCATCATACAAAAACAGGAGTCTATTGGATTTATGTACAACATCATGCAAGGTTTGGTACTTGATTTGCTTGGTGCCGACGAGCTTGGCTCAGAGAGAAGGAGTAGCTGCTGATTCTGCCACCGCGGTTGCACTATGACCTCAAATGTGGGTGTGTTTGAACGGGTGCTAAAAAAACGCACATAGGACAAGAGATGATTAACCACTAGATTTTGCGTATACCATATTTTCAGACATATGGGTCAGGTCATTTTGTTATGTACCATCTTGGAGTTACCGACCTATCCTTTTTGACATCATTTTGGGTTGCTAGGTCATTAAATCATTCATGCTGGCCAGGCTACGTCCTTGGATGACAAGTCCGCAGAGGGCTGAGTCCAGTCATCAGAGAGGCGCCGCAGCCAAGGAGTCATTGCCTTTTGACTGATAGGACTTATGGCTGGTTAAGATTCACGTAGCATCAATCTCAATGTATGATATCTCAATGTATGCCAACTTAGATTCATCTCATTGATCTCCAAATGGATTCCAAATGGATTCCAGGTGCTAGCGAGCGCAAGGCGCGAACGCCCGCGTTGGTGGTGGCGCTGCTGATTTAGATCCCAAACTTCCAGAGAAAATGAAAACGCTTGGAATATGCCTAGAAAGGCTTAGAATCCCCAAAGCTAATGCTTAGAATAAGCTTAGAATCTCCAAAACTGATGCTTAGAATACCGTTGAATCAGCAGAATCTTTGGACCAGTAAGATTAATGATTTTGAGGCAGCCACAGCATGCCAGATGTCTGGATGTTTTTCTCAGTTTGAATGTGTGGATGATGAGCCCTGCGCTGCGCTTCTCAGTGAGGCTATCCACTCCCTGTCTGGCGCCTCGGGAAGGCGGGAAGTACAGGAAAGATGTGCTCCTGGAAAGAAAGATGGGCTGATTATATTCACAACGAAAAAACAGATTCTAAAGAAGCTGCTTTAGAAGAGGGATGTTTTCCATGACGTTAGGGATGGGATTCATTGGGGGCTAACGGATCCTGGGCTAATCTTGGTGGGAAGTTTGGAGTACCAACAATGGATCTTCAAAGCACATTTGGTGGACGGGAAGATTGCTGCAGTGCCAGGAGCCCTGTTCGTTCCACTTCGCCGGGATCGACGTGCCCAGCCCGTGAGTGTGGACACGGGGTCCTTTACATGAACAATCAATATTAAGCAATATAAACAGTGGGAAACAACCAACAAACTGGTGTAAAGGCGGGTACCATGGTTCCACTTCACGAAATTGGGGAGACTTCAAATTGTAAAACCCATTGGTTCAAATAGAGGATTTTGGGAACACTTAGGACAGTTTGGACTATCAAAATGCCCAGATGCTTTAATGTGGTTTTAGCTGAAGAGGCTTCTCTTCCTTGAGATGCAGCTCCCTAATTGTGGATGGCCTGGGTTTCCTAGACTTTTTACCCAAACTCCCAATTCCTATATCTCAAGAACAGTTGAAATGAGTCAACACTGTATCAACACTCTAGTCTTGTTTATCACATCACACAAATGACCTAAGTTTGCTCGCAAACGCCTGAGTTTTCGTTGGCAAAATCTATTGTTGGTGCAATCCACCCAGTGCATGGTTGCCGTAGCTGCTCGACTCGACGGTTGGGCGCAACGACTCCGGCAGATAGGCCTTGGGAAGAAAGATGCCATTGGTTTCTGGAGGGTATTTCATGTGGATGAATTATGAGAAAATACTGAGAATCTATTGGAATGTCATGATATTATATATGATAGGATATCTATGGATATCATTTGGATACAAGAATAGGAATAGGAGGTTTGTTGCCGACAGTAAAATGGGGTGAAAAACTAGCCATTATTATATGTGGATATCATGGGAATACAATGGGTTCTATATTATACAACCAACAATATGACACGGGCTTGAGCCAAAATTGGGATCTATCCCCAAAATATCACAATGTTTGTTTCATTGGATTCTTGAGTTTCCTGTTTTCAGACAAATCCAGTTGCAAATAGGAGAACTGCTGATCGAAAGGGGATTGATGAGATACGTTGGGATGTTACACCCTCTGGATTGTTGGCAATAGCGAGTGTGGAGCCAGAACCACCAACCAATCTCAAACAGGTATGGGTCCTTAGGTCCCAAAACATTTCTTCCTGCCAAGAAACATTCAGTTTTTCTAAAAATTTGCAGAGTTGCAATTCATAGATCCATCCACTTGTTTGGCCGAGTGTCCTCGTAGCTTGATCGTTCCTATTGTGTGAATCCCAGAAGAGACATGACCCGACTGGATCTTGAGCTGCCATAGGTGGTGGAGTCATTGAAGTACAGTCCATGGAGGAAGGCAATGAGCCTGAAAGCAATGAGCCTGAGCGGGGCTCCCGAGATTGACCCCATGGCCATGGGGGTGCAGTTCCACTAATTGTTAGAAAAAAACAACAACCATAGTTACAGGGGTCATCTCCCAACTTTTGAGATTTATGGACCCCGGCTTCCAACCATAACTCCAATGGGACCGGTCAAAAAACGCTGTTTTCGTCTCCCAAGGCCACCCATTGTGGTAGGGGAAGTGATCAAAGGGCCGGAACTGGAAGGTCTGGAAGGCGGCTGGAACAAAACAAGACCAGCTGGGACGGGGCTGGGATTCTGCACAAAATCGAGGCAAATTGGTTTCAATTTACAAAAAAACAGCAGCAGAAGCAAAAGACAAAACTCAAGTGCTCAGCGATGGTCCCTTCAGGGAATCCTGTTGAGTACACCTTCGAGGACTGCGAAAGGTGAGATCTGAAGAGGTATCTGACAAATACTGTAACTGTAGATTGTTGGTCATCAAGCCATAAGAGTGCCAATGATTTCCAGTTCGTGACATTTTGCATTTTGACTTTCATTGCTCGTATCACATCGATGTCCGTATATGTTCTACATAATTGTATGTACAGTATGTAATATTTACATGCCTATGTATATTTGTATAGGCAGAGATAGATAGACGGACAGATGGACAGACGGACAGACAGACAGACGGACGGACAGACAGACGGACAGACAGACGGACGGCCAGACGGACAGACGGACGGACGGACGGACAGACAGACAGACAGACACACAGACAGACAGCGAGCTGATAGTTAGGTAGCTTGATATCCCGAAGCATGGTTGGTGTTCCATAGTGCATGTCTCTTTTCCACAGGACTTGAAAGAGAATGTCCCGAGACCCGTGCCAAAGATGACAGATGAAATTGATCGAAGTCAGCAACGCTCTCAGCATTTCCAGAGGATGTGACAGGATCCAACATATTTCCTCATTCAGTGGGACAATGGGAGGTTGAACATCACACTTTGATGGCCTCATTTTTATTGGGAGCAAGAATCACATTTTCGTTTTTAAGTCCTGGTCAATCCTGCGAAAAGGTGTACTTATGTACAGAGGAAGTATGAAGAACCCAAACGATTACTCCAAGTATGGCCATTTATAGCGGATTTTCCCATTAAAAATGGTGATTTCCCACAGTCATGTTAGTTTACCAAACGGTTAGGGTTGCAGCTGAGTTGGTGCTCGTTTCTATGTGGCACATCCCGACCACGTCGCGTAGGTCATTTTGGTCATTGGTGCACCACTAGAGTCTTGCAGCGTCGTGCGCCAAGGATGCCATTTCTCAAGCGTGTCTTCCAGCCCAAGGCTTCGCGCTGGTGGATGGCGTGATGGATGGCGTAAAACTGCAGTACACGCCCCATGTGTTTTCCTTTTTTTTGGGGACGGGCTCGACCTTGGTCAGTGAACAGGTCTAACTGTTGACAGATGTCGTCCACTGAACTTTGACCTGTGCAGACACCTGCAGAAAGAGAGTTCCAGGCCTGGCGTTTAGAGCAGCAGGGTGGTTTTTGGGGTGTGGTTTGGTGGTGGGTCCGCGGACCTACCGTTGGGGAAATCCAGCATCAATGAGGGGATTGAATTGAAGCATCAAAAATTGGTACTTAACAATGAAACACTTTGGATCTGATCATCAAAGTGGTGGTATTTCGAACAACATTGCTGGCCATTTGCCTGAGGGTCCCGCTTCAGGCGACTCTCTACACCCGCCTGGAAACTGGCTACAACATCGCCGTGAACTGCACGGGCCCCTGGCAGGATTGCGTATCCCTTTACCCACCTTCATGCCAAAATGGCTGAAGCCAAGGCAATGGCGCCACTGGTTTGGTAGTGGTGGTGCAAGTGGACAAAGGTCCAGGAACCAAGTGGAACACGGTCTGGAGACCCAGCTTCACGCGTCAGGTGTCAAGGTGAGGACAGCCTTTGAAATCTTTGGGAACTTTTGTTTCATCCTGAGAGGGACCTTGATGTCCTTTGGCTGCGCAGATCTATCCAGACCGGCAGATCGAGCCAAATCTTCGAATCCTCCAAGCAGGGCCGCCTAGGGCTGTGATGCCTACTGGTGTAGGGAAATCCTGCAAAGTCATCGAGATTGCCTGAGTGGGGGTCTGGGTATGTCTGGGTTAATTTTTTCCAGGAGCGAACCAAAAACTCAATTTGAATCGCGACCTCCTGTGGGTGATATGCAACCTCTAGCATCACTAAGTTATCCCTGACGAAACCATCCAAAATCACCCCAAAGATCCTCCCAAGCATCATCCTTCGCAACATCCTCAAAGTCATGCCGTAACATCCAGCCTATCACATCATCCATGAACAGAATCCCATACAATTCTCAACATCATGGGATGGTGTCAAAACCTATCTTTTGATGTATTTTGGAGGAATAAACATGAATAAACATCCAGCTATACCAGCTAGTTTTGGGGTACCAGCCGGGTACCGAGGTGAACGGCCTCACCGATTGCTTCGAGATTGTCGACGAGCTCCGAGCATCCTCAGAGGCTCCATTGATGGCGATGGCGCAGGGGATCTGTGAAAAAATGCCCTGTTTGGGGCCAGCAGAAAAGGTGAGTTTTCGTATCCACAGATGATCCACAGATGTTTGATGATTTTTCGCATTTCGAGTTTTTCGTATAGAGGGACCCATTTGTGAACCAGACCAAGGTGCTGAAAGTGTGGATGTTTTTGGAGTATTTGAGGAGGGAAGTGTTGCTTCTCTTTGGCGCTGGTGAATTCAATACTACAAAGACTCCAACAAGAAACTTGTGGTGACAAGTTTTCCACATAAGTCAATCATTATTCGGAATGCAACCACTGTCTTTTGATGAATTATCAACACAGGTTGCCTTTCATATTGCCTTTCCGCTGTCGATCATCGCAGGCGGTGATTCGTTTCCGACGGCCTGTGAAGAAGCGGCTGTTAGTGATTCGTGAGCCGCGAAGTGACCTGGTCCAGGGGGAAAGGAATGCCCCGCAGATGTCCACCAGAACTGCCAGGTATATTGGTTGTAGACCAGCTAACCTATCTCGGGCACACCTTGCAAATGGTTGAAGTTAGGGCGTGATCCAATGGCCCTCATGCAATCTGGAGAGCGGTCAAAAGTTCATCCATATGATTGCCTCTCATAAACATCCGCGAATGTCACCTTACTGGAACAAAAAAAACAGGGTACTGATCGACTTTTGATCCATACAGGGATGGGTTAAGACCTATGATACTTGTGATGTTCAGCGGGTAGTACCAGGGTTTGGACCCAGTTCGCCACATCCAAAACAGCACTGCCAAGGTAAACTTGGAGTGACCCTCCTAGACTTCGATGCCAGCTCCGCGCCCCTGGCATGACTTGGGAGCACTGGATGGTTTAGTGGTGACCCGGTAGGTTTAAAGATGGGGTAGCTAATGGTAGCTCTGAAATTGGATGGTTTCAAGGAAACTTGGACAGTCCCCATCTATAAACATACATATCTATCCATCGATGTCTTATAACATATAGTAACCTTCAGAAATAGAACAGGTTATAGGAATTTTGCCTCCAACGATCTTGGTTGAAAATTCACTATTTTCAGGTTAGTGCATGAGTGAATTCCTACAATTTAGTCAGCTTTCTATTTAACTTTCACTGAATTCTAGTACTTCACAAACAATCATAAAAACATATAGTGACTTACATTAATACACTTATTAATACAGATGACTTAATATATTGAATTCCTTTATATAATACACTATTTATCATCTGAGTAAAATGAATTACATCCAAAATTTTCAGGTTGCCTTTGACCCCACTGCTTTCTGCCAGGTTTGGGTGGATCAAGTCTTGGACTTTGGCGCGGTGGCGGAATGGAACGAGCAGAATCCCCTGGAGAAGGCGCGACACGACGCGGCGTTACGCGCTTGAAGAAGCCTTGGTGGAGGGGGTTTCATGGGTTTAGACCATGGGAAAACCGTGCGATATGGGATTAAAATGGCTCTCAATGATAAAACCAAGAACACTAGGGAAATATCATGGTTTATTACCCATCTAAGCGTAACCATAGTTATATGGGGATATCATGGGGATATCCATGGGATGTCATGGGGATATACGGGATCTAGCTAGTGTAACCACAATGGGATTTAATGACACACATGTTGAAAAAAAAAACGTGGCTGGGAAAGCTCGAACTATGTAGATGGGCATCGAAAAAATGGGAAGATCATCACAGTAAATCGGGTTCCAAGAATTCGAGTTTTTTGCTCATTATTTCGGATTTGGCCCGAAGTATTGTGCTATTCATGGAACTGACCAGACTCACATGTAAACATGCATGCACACATACATTTTTTTGTGTGTAAATCTTTCAAACCATGCTTGCAAGATCCTGCAAGCTTGCACTGCCAAGACCACAGACAATATACAATATCCGATAATCACAGTTTTAGCATATTAGAAATTATATCCCACGATTCTACACTTCCATCCCCTTTGCTGGGCCTCTCGATTTTCAGGTCACCACTGGAACTCGGATTGTGGAGGCATCGATGGACGGCAGGGGTCGGAGTGAGTTGTAGCAAGGAATTGACCTGGGTTGAAATACACTTCTCTCCTATCCACTGATCCTGGCCCACCACCATCTCTACGGCCCCGATACCGTGGCACATGGTAGGTCAATGGCGTCTCGGGCAACGTACATCGCATGTACGAACAGTTGCGGAAAGAGGGCGTCCTTGAACTCGTAGCGGCTCGGATTTTGTCAAAGTGCCAGAAGTTTGGTGGTTTTTAAAGGGAACATCTGCAGGAAAAGAACAGATTGAAGGAGCAAATCCCATGGTTTCTGGTTGAAAATTAAACTTCAATCCAATCTATTGACAAAGGTTTGAGAAAGAATGAGAAAGGAACCGATCATCAAATGGGCATGGGTCAAGTCCGTGGGTACCAATTCAGCCACAGTTTGCTGCTTATTTTTCGACGCAAACTTTCGAGCGATTATTTCAGGGTCGATCATTTCGAGCCATCCCAAGGGCAAATAGAGATTTTTCTAAGGAGTTTACAGACGAAAATGGGCATAAACTGGGATAGACACGATAAAACAGCGGCTGATTCTTGGTGGTATTTACTGGTAGATCTGGTAGATGGCAAATATACTGGGTGGAGTTTTGCTTCAACGTCTCGGTCTGGAGCAACCGGGAGCAGCGGACTTGTTGCAGGGACGGGCCGTGATCCCATTGAGCCCATCTGTGTTTTATCCCAGCAGGAGCAGTAGCATGGGTGAATACTGTGAATACCGGTGATTGGAGTATTTATCTGCAATTTTTGGGTTCCACTTGAGGAGCATCACTGTGTCATGGGTCAGAGGAATTGACAGGTTGTTGTGGATGTGACCCTTGCACGCCCTGCCCATCGGGCATCGATGCTTTGGTCTTGTCTTGTATTGCTTCGTTTTGCCACAAACTGGACAGCACTATCAAGAACCTGCTTGGTCCTGGGTCAATTTCGAATCTTTACTGAAATACGTATAGGATCCTAGTCCTATACCCTTTGGCAATTTGATATCACAATGGAGAAACGCCATGTTTAGGAGGCCAATCATCTATAAGCGAGCCATTTTCTGTAGGTATGTTAAATTTGCAGAGGGTTGTCTATAGTGTCTATTTGTTGTCGTTCATTTGATATACAGCCATTGACTGAAGGGAGGACGCTTGAAGAAGAAACCTCCCGCAACAAGCACATGGCACTCGCAACTGCAACCAGATCAAGGCGACAAAGAAACAGTGTGCAATGGCGGGCCTCTTGGCCGGGGGCTGCCGTGCGACACTTTTTCCGGGGTCGTGCAGAGTGTCTGACTGCGGTTGGTGTCCAACCAGGGGGCCATGAAGCGGCGACCAAACCATTGCCACTCTTGGAGCAGACGAATGACACAGGCCACAGAGTCCTGAGGATTTTTTGAATAGTTTTGGTGGTGTCCAAATCAGGCGAACCACTTTTTGGTCGTCGTTTGCCCATGGGCTTGAAACTTATGGTGAATTTTTCAGCCAGCCTTGCTTCTTTACTAGAGGGTTTCAATTTCGGGCAATGGCCAGACCTGTGTCATCGAATTTGTTCCAATGATGAGCCCTGCTCCTATAGTGATAGCGCTATCACTTAACTGAGCTGGGAGATAACACTGTTAATTGGAGGAATCATAGCTTTTTCTTTGTTGCTCATTTTCAGGAATGAGAACCCAGATGAAGACATGGCAAACTGGATCAGTTCACCCTGGCGGCTTCTGGTAAACCCCTACATAGCTGGGAAATGAATCTTCATCCTTCCCAAATATTAGATTTCAATGGATTTCATAGGTTTTAACCAGTCTTAACCTATCCCCACATTGGTCAAAACAACTGTGATGCTGATCACTCGTGGGAACATGGAACATGGAAAGCGACCAGGGCCCTGCCCCTATTGGATGATGCAGAGGGCTCCAGCATGTGAAGGGATACTCGTTGGGTTTGATCTGTAGCCTCGCATTCAATAGCTTTTGCAAAAAGTTTGATCAGGATCAGGTTCCTAGAATTCTTCGACCGGCTCTTCGACCGCCGCAGTGCCTCACTTTTTGTTGCGTCCTCCCCACCCAGGATGTAGTTCCATTGGTCGTTTCAATATGTTTCAATAACATTTCTTTGGATTTCTAGAAGTAGCACATCTAAGGTGGAATCCCATGGTCCAGAGACCGCGAACCGCAAGGCGCTGGGTGGAAGTTTGGGCATGACTGGAAGACTTGCCAAAAATAGTGGATAATTGAGGTCTGTACAAGTGCCAAAAAAGATGTTTCTGATCTTCCCACTCTGCCATGTTTCGGTGGTAAGAGCCTATATGGTGTTGTCTGAAGATTTGGAACTGCCTTCCATTTTAAGGGTCAAAATCTCATTCTCCCACTTAAAATGCTCACAACTTGGGGAATACCTTGATGCGTTCCCCAATGACACGTTCCCCCTTTTCAGGAGCCTGCGGCGCAGGGTTGGTATCCAAGGAGCCTTGGGCAGCAGGGGAAGTGTGGAAACATGTGGAAACCTTGACCTTGGGCTTTGCAAGCAGGGCTGGGGCCGCATCGGTGTGAATTCTGAGGCCTACACCGGCGAAAAAAATGGGACTGTGAGGGCGGACAGTCGTTGCCAGTCGTTGCAATGGCATGGGTGACATGCTGCTTGCTGGGGTGAGATATTGCTTGCTAAAATTTAGATGGCTCGAGATTGAACCTTTGATGTCCAGAGATATCCAGTTGGAAAGAGATACTCTTCACTTTGGAAAGGAAACTCGCAGTCAGTGGCATGCTTCCCTGCTGTTTTCACCTTTAGCTCTTGGCAAAGCCAAGGTGCTCTTAGAAAAAGTGGTCGGCAACAACTTTGGAACATGTTTCTCTTGACCTGCCGAGGGGCATTTACACTTGGATGTCACATTTGCAGCTTATTTTTGTTGGGATTGCATCAACATGTCTTGTTGTGGAAAGTGGGCCAATGGGATAGTGGAAAATACTACAGGATCCCACCATATTTATACTATTTTTATACTATTGATGGTAAAACCTAGGCTGATCATATTGGTGGCAAGACCCATTGAATTTCTACAAGAAAAGAATAGATGGAACACCTTGGAAAACTGGTAGACCCGCCTTTTTTTTCTTTTCTTTCGGTGCATGTTGATCTTTGATCTGCCCTCGGTTGGCAATTGGCCTCGACAGTCCTGCGACGCAAAAAGAACGGAGATGAGATGCCCTTTTTGTTTGGCGCATGCTGTGATGATAGTTGGAAGTTCACACATGAATTGTACTCGAGTTACCATATCATATTTGTATAATATTATCAGACGTATCTTTAGGAGTACGTGTGTATATACAATTGATAGTGACAATTGATTATGATAGTATAGTGATAACAAAAACAATGATACTCAGAATAATGATCACACGAATCCATTGCCGTTTCAATGGAGTTGCAGTCACCCATTTGTTTTACTGGCAAGGGCAGGAGAGACTTGTCAACCTTGCTGGCCCCATTTTTAGATACTAAAATGAGCCACAGCTACCTCCCAAAGTCCCAAGTCTGCACATGGGAGCGCATGATTAATATGATTCGGTCGCATCATTGCAGCTGTTGAAGGCAATAAGTATAGTGACAACCATAATTATCATTATGATTTGGATTATCATTTATGATGGTTGTTGCAACTTTAGATGTCCTGGATAATATGACCCAGATACCCTGAGAATCCTGGAGATGAGAGAACTCACCACGCAGGCATGTGGCGCGCCTTTTGTCAACACCTCGAACAACCAATTCCTCGCCGGGCGCCTGGTTCTGGGTTTTTCGGTGTTTCCGGCAGCAATTTCGGTCGATTCTGGTGTTCAGCCGTTTTTGGACACATGCTCGGAGCTGTGCTTTGCTTCCCAGAGTTGAAGGGGAAATTTACTGGAAATCACTGGATTGGTTTAAGGGAAAATTTACAGGAAACCTCTATATTTCATGGGAAAATCCATGGTTTCCTGTAAATTTTCCCTTCAACCAATCCAATGAGGAAAAGCCATTTTGGGGGATCAAAACCATCCCTTGGATCATTCCAAAGCAATCAGAAGGCGCCAGAAATTGCGAACGCACAGGTCATGGAGTTGTCAGCCTGCCATGTGTTGAAGACCTTTGGACCGTATTGTGTCATTTTCTAACATGGAAGCCAAGACTTGTAGCCGTAAGTGGGGATACAATGGGGAAGGCTATGGGGAGATAAAAGGGGAAAGAATATGGTATGTATGTTTTACTTCTGCCATCCTGTGCCCATGATGCTTTCACTTGTGACAATGGATTTCAAACGCCCTGGGCGGGGAGAAGGACATCCTCAAGGATTTGAACATGGACATGTGATTTGGGTCGATGTTGAGTATCTGCCGGTGTCCTCAAACATTGCGCTGGAGAGTACATGATTACTGTAATCCGAAGACTCACCAATGAAATCGGTTTGAGGGACATAAACGCAATTCACCACTATTTCAGTAGTTTTTTTTTGTATTATATCTTTCTTTTGGGTTGCTCGATAGATTGATGTATGTATTTTACTATATATTATATACATATTATATGTATAGTATGTACAGACATACTGACTCGCCTCATCCGTAGATCCCCACAGCTTTTTTCGAAGTTCGCAAGGCACTTCCATCGCAACTCCCGAGACACATGGACGAAGTCGCAAGAGCTTCTCACCAAGTAAGCGCCTCGAATCTGTTGGATGCAGCTGTCATGAGCTTCGCTTTGGAATAAACTCATTAAGCATCGCAAGTGCGATGATGATAGTGAATGTAATTTTGAAAATAATGATAATCATAATACTGATAATAATGATAGTAATGATAATGATGATAATGATAATCATGATAACAATGATAATTAATAATGATGACAATGATGATAATGATAATAACGATGACAATGATAATAATGAGATTATAATCTATATAATGACAACTAAAATGATGATACTAATGATGATAATGGTGACAATGATAATGATAACAATGATACTCATAATGTTGATAATGATGATACTAATAACATCGTGAGGTCATTGGTTAACTATATTGTACTTTGAGGATCATCTCAGCACTCGGGATGAAAATCACTGATGACTACCCAGCATTTGTGGTTAACTGGTGCTTCATTTCAGCGTCTAGTTGCAAGCTGCTAATCCAAGATGAACAATGCTATCTTTGGATGGGAAAGTCATCTATACATGGCTTTTTCACCGAGTTGAGGACGGATTCCTGCTCCAGAAAATGACTCAGTTTGGTTGGTTTTAAACTACCCAGTTTGAACACGATATATGGAATGTGTGTCATGCAGTGATCGACCCCTACCATTAAATTCATGAATATCATATTATCATATGAACATTAGGGTAGAGATACTGATAACTTGGGTCAAGTGGTACTACATTCGGGTGATGACTTATAAGCCCATTTCTACTTGAGTACTTTCTTGATGGATCAGAACCTATGGGCACCATGAGTAGATGGGGGGGGGTAAGCATGCAGCTTCTGACCATGGAACAGATGTGTATGGCGCAACATTTTTCTGGGTCCCCTGGTGGCCCATTTTGAGCAATAGCTGTATTGAAATAGGTCAGATGGGCCTGGCTCCAGACTTTGAAGGAGTGTTTGGACTCAGAATATTTGTTGTGGGGGATAAGTGGAACAGGCAAAGTGCTCCCATATGTAGATTTTTTTCAAAACTCAGATTTCTAGAGTTGGTTAAAGGGACAATTTCGAGGAAACCCAAGGGGGTTCCTGTAAAATTTCCCTTCCTTCAATCAATGCGTTGACAGACTCCCCCAAATCTTCGGTGTGCTGCTCAGGTCCAGACACATTTGGCGACTCTGAACTGGACGGGGATCCAGATCCAGCAACGGCCACTGGTAACGTAACAGGAACGTGTCACTGGTTCCTTGGAGCTTTCTGGGTTAAAATTGACGTTAGTTGTTGCCTTGAACCCCATAGTTTTTTTTCCAAAAGAAATCCATTTCTGGGACTTATCATCCACACCGTGGGCACAGGAGTTGTCCTTGGAGCTGGTAAACCACGTGCCGTCTCTGGGCTGAAGGAGGGACTTTTTTTTCTACCAATGATGGGTTGTCCCCGCAAAACATAGGGGGAATTGACCTTCGGAATTATGGCCATATATGGGGAAAATGGGAGAAACCGACCCTCCCCCAAATGAACAGCTTGACCCTGCCAAGAAGGTTGGAAGACGAGCTTCGACCAAAAATGGACCATTTTCAGGATCTATGTTAATTGTACTGGAGGGTAAGAGTTAGGGCAAAGCATGAAAGATACCAATGATACAAGGGGCCCCCCAGTGACTCACCAGTAACGAACTTCCAGGATCATCCAGAGCAAGCTCCGAACGGCTTCAATTTGTCTCGTGGGTGTCAACCCCTTCACTCCCCCTAGTGCCAGATCGTGGCTTGAGTGAATTGCCAAATATCTTGTGTATGATATATCCAATATATGTCCAATATATACGTACTCTATGTATATACAAATATGTTTAAGGTGTATACATATTAATATTTCCTCTACATATCTTCATTATATCCCCCATTTAAACCTCCTCCAGGGGTTTTCCTGAACCTCCAGAGATGATTCGCTGAGTTTGAGGCCACACATTGCGGACCGCTTGATGGAGAGGTTGAGATCGGCGGAAGCGGCGCGACAATTTGTAGAGGCGCGGCTGGGAAGATAACCACAGAAACAGTCAACAGATTGGTTTCGTTGTCACCTGAGCAGTTATGAGCAAGTCAACACACATCATATCGGATCACCGAATGGCTGCACTTTCAGCATCGTGTGTTCCTTGGCTGTCAGAATCAATGTGGAGAAGCTGGCTCAACCTCGCTCTCCAGCAACTCCAGTGGGGGCGCTTGCGGGGGCTTGAACGAGGTGTGCGAGAGTAGAGGATGATTTCAAGAGACTCTCCATCCCAAGGCCTAGTTCGATGTCTTTCCTGGAAACTTAAGCTTGTAACGATTCTCAAAGTGTAGATACTGCAAAAGGAAGCAGTCTAGACCCAGAAAGGACCAGAAAGCCCTTCCTAACCATGGGAGGGTGAATATCCAGAACCACCAGCTTTGTTTTCATCTGTTTGTCCAAGAATCACCCCAGAAATCCCACGGGTCAATCATCATTTTAAATCATTTTCCAAAGAATCCCCATATTTTGACCACTCAAATTGCCATAGAAATTGGGTCCATCTCCTAAGGTCTTCCAGGCCTTCCTTGGCTGTTGATCTCGGTGCTCTTCTTGGCGCTGCAGGTGAGGGAAAACCATTCGGTGGTCAATGGAGGGGGCGGTGAAAGGAGCTATGGTTGTAGTGTGGTAAAGCCAATAATCAACCTATAAGGATGGTTTATACCACCCATTCATGGTGATTTTGGGGATGGTTTATTATTGGGTCTACCACATGATCCATATTCCCGGTTTAGCATGGGGAACCAGTTGAAGCTACGACTAGAGTTTCCCAACCACAGGATGGAACAAATCCTCGAAGGCTTCGTGGATTCCTGCAATTGCTGAGCTTGGAACAATTTTGTCCCCGCCACATTCACTCGACTGCTCTGATTTCCAGTTTGGCCTTGGCGAGGCGTTTCTTCACGGCTCTGCGCCGATGATGAAAGAACCGGCGCAGCAGCTGCAAACGTTGGTTCGCCTCGAGGTGTGCTGGTGCAACATTTGGGGATGGATCAAAATTGTGGATCCCCGACAATAGATGATTGAACTCTAAACTTGGTAACTCGTTTTGGTGAGGTTTTACCTCTCCGTTTCATGATGATTCCCATATTTTTGGTCCAGTGAAAACAAGTTTTATTTTGCCTCAAAAACATCCTGTTGAGCCATTTTCATGCAGCTGGGGATATCCCTTGATTCTTCCCATTGATCTCCTATGACATCCCAACCATTTTCGGCCACTTTTTCATCGCTGATAGGCGCCGGAGGTGGAAGTGACTGGAGAGGATCTGAACTTCACCTGTGAGGCCGTTGGGGTTTGGGGATTCTCATAGGGATATCATGGGAAGACTGGGAAGACTGGGAAGACTGGGGATGAATCATGGGATATGAAATAATTTTTGGAATATCCTCCATTTCAATGCCTAGATTGCTCAGATCTAGTGGGGTTTGAAATTTAAGTGTCCAACTTTTTACTGGTTGACATTCCCACTATTCCCGCTACTTCTTTTTTGTATCTCCAGTTTAGTATGTCACAATCCCCATGGTGCTTCTCCGTTGTGTTTGTTGGTCTATAACCCCTATTAACTATAGATACATCTACTATCAACCCTAGTTACGCTAGTGATGTTTACCAACTTAGCTACCCTCCCCCAAATTCACAGCTCGACCCCGCCGGGTTTGGAAGATTCGTTTCCACTAAAGGTTGGTGTTTTCAGGGGGAAACGAACTGGGGCGCCGGTTGCGTGAGGCTTTCCTTTGGGAAGCCGAACGGGAAGCCATAGAGTTGCAGAGGCCGGGGGAGCTTCAGCATTCCAAGTGATCATCCAGCGATGGGTCAAAATTCGTGGGAAGTAAATGTTTTCGGGTATTTGGGGTACCTCTACATCTTGAAAAACACCCATCTGTTGGTTAGATCCTTATTTGTCGATCCATTTTTGGGATGTTTTTTCTTGCTGACGCCAACATGAGTTGGAGATGAGCCTCCACAGTGGATCATCCATGGCTGTAATACTACTCCGATATCATACCTGATCTCTGTGGCCGTGATATCTTCGTCTCGCTAGATGTGGGTAGAACACCAAGAGATACTGCGTCGCAAATGTCAGGACCAGATTGTGGTTCTGGCAAGAAACAAGGGTTCTTAAATCTGTTTTTGACCCCATGAAGATCTTTCTCAATTTCACCAGAAATGGGGTGGTATAGACTGCATATTCACTGCATATAACTGTTTTTCAACCCTCCAAATTTCGTAGAGGTTCCACACGTGGAGCCTTGCCTCGCCTCGCGCCCAGATGCTGAGGCGCCACGAGCAGCTCCAGGCCGCCTTCAGCGGAGCCTTGGAGGCGGCCAGCAATTGGGTTGGCTTCTTGCAGAAAGCCACGCAGAGGCGCTGGGATCGCGCTGGCGGGGGTAGAAGGGGTGCTTGGTGGTTTTTGTCATGATTTTGGGATTGAAACAAGGAGTGATTCTTTCTGGTCATGCTTTTTTTTGGTACTGATGAGATATCAATTATGAACATTTCAAATGATAATTTGTGGAAAGTGTCTGATTCTTTGCCGATCATTTTGAGCCACCATCGGCAGCATCTCCTGCAACGGTGCTTCCGCACTTCTCCCAAGGCTTTCCAACGAGTCAGGGCAAGATCACCAACTCTGTGTCGAGGTGGGCCACAGATCATCACCGCAGGGGGTCACTTGGTTCACTAAATCTATCGGTAGTCATTGTCATTTTATACGGAAGCAAAGGAACATGCATCGCTCATTTTTATGATTTTAGGAGACTTTGACTCAAGAGACCAGTTGTTGTGAAACTGCAGTAGCGAATGGTGTGAGCAAGCGAAAATTTGCTGAAGCAGCCGCGACTGCGAAGACGTCCTTGGGAACAGCCCTCTGACTGAAACGTGTCATAAGCTAAGCAGGAATGCCTGAGGAAAATCATGCGATAAAGCCAACAATGTACCATCTACAATTTTAACAAAAATAATTATATGTATCTATACATATGTATATATATATATACATATATACATATATATATATACATATACATACACACATACATCATAAGCCCTCCAGAATTGGAGGTTTCTATGTTGGGCTGAACACAGACCACAATAAATCAGAACTTCTGCCAGGCAGCACGTCCCGGGCTAGCAGCCTTGCAGGTGCGGAAGTGGTGACTTCGAAGAGACCGATTTAGTTTTGGATGGATTCAACTCTAGGGGCCCCTGGAAGGTTTAGTACTAGGGGATGAATCATTTATATGTATCTATCATTATCTAATCATAGATTCATATGTACTATACTACCTACCTGGTTACATACAGATGCTGAAATACACTGTCACTTCATGATCTTTTCCAGGAGCAGTGTGTGAACTACAAATAGCCAAATCACCTGGTCAGAACAGGGCTGGCCCACCAGTTCACATCTGACACCATGAAGCTCGACAGGCAAGGTGAAACTCCAGCGACGATTCAAACCATCAAGTGGAAAATGTAATATGAATACAGGGCAACTGCACATCTATAGTCTTTCCATTTTTTCAACTGTAAAGTCACCGTCTATTCTTACACCGTTGAGGCCTAGAGGGTAAAAGATCTTGAAGGTAGGATCAGGCTCTGTCACTAGGCCAGACGCAAGGCATTTGGCTCACCCCCCGATGTGCCTACCGAACTTCTCCATATGATGCCAGCTGAGCAGGGCATCCTTCTCATTGCAGGATGCTTGGAGGGGAATCTTGAGGTGGTCTTGTAGCTCAATCCACCAATGTATTGGCTGCATCCTAAGTTTTTATTGGTTCGACATTTTTGCTGGTTAGGTCATGTTAAGTCCGCATTTTTGTCGCGTGACATCTCCAATGTTTGCAGATTGAATCCACCATTTTTGCCTGGTTATTCACTAGTTTACTTGCTTGCTTGAATCTCTTTTTTTTGCCAGTGACAACCATTTTTTGGTTGGTGAAATCTAAAATGTCGACAGCTCCTCGACCCTTGCCCAATCCGACATTTTGTTGCTTGAATGCTAGATTCCTCATGTTCACCCATTTTACTTCTACAATTCAACTTTTTTCGACAGTTTCATCCCATCATCTTCCATCCACTGAAGATCAATTTCAGCGAAGTTTCCTGAAATCTGACCCCAAAAAACGCACGGGCCCAAGATATTCGACCGGGGTGGTCATGGCCTCCCAAGGATGACCCCAGTGTTGCTGATCGCCTTGAGCTGCGCAGCCAGCGCGAACGCTGTGGTGACGACTGGTGACCTGGAGCTCAGGCAGGGGAACCTGGCCCATGCTGGAAAATCCCCGTGGGGAAATCAACTACAAATGTTGAATGTTCCAGCATTCCATGTTTGATTACAGGAGGGTATATATATATATATATGTATATGTATATATATATATATATTAGTATATGTATATTTTTTTTTGTATATGTATGCATAGTGTTTGGCAGGCTCTGGGTGTGCATTATCATTAGGATGAGCATGCAAGTTGATGAATACATTTTGGCTCAAGGATGAGCCAANAGGCTCTGGGTGTGCATTATCATTAGGATGAGCATGCAAGTTGATGAATACATTTTGGCTCAAGGATGAGCCAAACTGGCTTCATCAACATTCTTTCTTGGGAGTTTACCCATACCACAACTAGGGCGTTTCCCTAGCGTGTTGTGGCGTTTTTCTTGGTTGGGAGTCACCCAACCAATGCGTCGTTCTCCTGTCC
>BGPT01002395.1:15447-40125 GCA_003297045.1 Symbiodinium sp. clade C Y103 | reverse complement strand
GAGAGGAAGAGTAAAAGTGAAGCGCGTTTCAGTGTTGCTGATGCTGTCGAGTAGCACGACATGTCAGTATACTTTGCATCTCATATCTAATGTATATATGTATTTATATATATATACACATACATATATACATACATATTTTGAAACATGTATTATTAGGTTGGCTATAACCAATTCTTGGAGACTCTCACAGCTGCCGAATCTTGTTTGAAATGACTTCGGACACGTTTTCATCTTGTGAAGCGTCTGACCTTACAGACAAAAGACCCCCCTGGAAAGCAGTTTTCTTGTTGGCCTTTCTTCCCTGCACTGCATAAGTTGTAAGCCATGCTGTGTGATGGAGGCACCACTTATCAAGCTGGCCGACTTTGGCTGGGCTGCAGTGGTTGGGAGACTTGGGTGACATGATGTTAATGGATGCCCTGTGTCATCAACAAGCTGGGTATGTTTGTAACCAAAACAGCCATCAGCGATTAAGCACGTAGAGCTAAAGCCCAAGAACCAATTTGATAGATAGACGCAGCTTGAAGAAGCTACGACAAAAGGAAACAGTGACTCAAGCGCAACAACTATCCAACAAAAAGAGGAGAGAAAAGGCTGAAACAGATGTGGACCATGTGGATTTGCTCGGCCCAGGTCGAGCAGTCAGGACCACCACCAGCGATACCTCCAGAGGGTGTTGGATCGTCAGCCTGCCATGGTTGCACCGAGCATTTGGCGAAGAAAGGGTGGTTCCTTAAATGGGGTTAATGGGGTTATAGATATCACATGATACCACTATCTTTCGTTTTCTACCAGTTAAATGGGAATGTAAAGCCAATCTTATACAATTGGGAGCAAGGCCCATGATTCTAAGGTCACATTGCTCTTGTGATCCTCAAAAGACCAAGTAAAACATAGTAACACAATGTAACACACAATAAGTCCGTCTTCCAGAATTGTTCTTCCAGACCTGTCCAGGCTTTGGTATGCTCCGCCTGAATTGCTGGCTTCCCAGTGTGATGATCCTGTGCTATGTCCAGGAACGAAAATTCGTGGCAGGTTTGGACCACAAAGCAGCTATACATTTGCCGAGGAATCCGCCAGTGAAGGGGGCAGAAATCGTCGTGGATGAGCTACAAGGGGGGAAGAGCGATATGTGGAGGCATGCTGTCATGATGATGGCCAACCATGACCCAACAGCATTGGATATCCGTTATGATCTGCATCGGAAGTCATCTCGCCTTGCCAGTGTGGGAGTCATCACCTATTTGTTGCTCACCGGCTGCCATCTCAGACGTTGAAATTGGATGACGTTGGGAGGTGTCAGATCAGGATGTCTCTGGCGCACGCCAGGGCACTTGCCTGAGGTCACAGCCCTTTCCACCTGGCCTTGGGCATTACAGATGTCTGGAAAAGAGAGGAGGAGGTGCCGACGCGCTGAGTGAATTTTGGTTGGGTACTTTGATGATCTTTGAGGCTTGAATCTTTTTCAATCTTTTCGATAAATGGGCCTAAACGGGGAGTCTGATACCCAGCAAACGTTTTTTTTGCAGGGTATCTAAGATTAGGCCATGATCCAGGCATCGCAGAGCACATCCTTTGACAGGTGATGCGCTTGGCGGCTTTCGGTTCGGTCAACACCGACACCAAGGCAGCCTGAAGTGGAGCCGAAAGCTGTGCGCTATGTTGCTGCTATGTGAGACTCTGTCATGTAGAACGAATAGGTCTGGAATACTGAGCTGTCTCATTGCGCAAGAGACTTTATCCTGGCCCTGATCAAGCCGGACCCTGTTCACTCCTCAAGATTTTGGTGGTCTCGGTCCTTCCTTCAAGAGTAGTGCCGAAAAGTCTGAACCAGGTTGAGACCTGGTAACTTGATTTAAGGAATCATCATGCCCTTCAACAGTCGATATTGTTGATATCCAACAGTTGTCCATCAGGGTTGATATCACCTGTTGAGCATAGAGCCTCTGTGAGAGCCAATTTCCGAGGCCAGGAGACTGTCACCAGCCCATGGGCTGAACCATCCCTTTCTTGCCACGAGTTCTTCGCAGTTTCTACAGGGCGGTGAATTCAGGCTGTCACATGCTATCACTTGTCGCTAGAGACTTGTCATTGGACAGACTGGGATACATTACGATCATATCACTTGTCATATCTATCATTTGCTGTCATTAGGATCGTTTCAATCCGATTGCGTCAGATTGGCTCGCCCAGTGGTAGGTTTTTCTCCACAGCCGGCATGCGGGATCCGCTGCTGAGGCCAGGTTCAGAGTTGAGAGCAGTTGGTGGTCGGGTGGTTCCGTTGCCGGTATCTTCTGCTTCGAGGTGGAATACTTTGGACAGCTTCCAGCGACTCTGCACTTCTGCCATGTTTTCTCAGGTTGCAGATGTCTTGATTTAGACAATATCGTATTAATTCACATCATGTATGATATGATTTACTATCATAACAAATTACCACAAATATATCAGATTTTTCGTGAGAGCAAGTTGAAAGACTGCTGGGGCAGGGTCAAGTCAGAAAGTCGGACAACTACGAAAACAAAGTCAGGAAACTTTGTCAAGTTCTGAAGTAATCATGTTTGAAAGTCAGTTAACCTTTTCCACAAGGACGTGTCACATCTCCAGAAAAGCAGACTGTTTGAAAAACACCACTGGATCTGCACATCACAAAGGCCAGACTTGAAGACACTGCACACTGTCATGTTTTTGGCACTGTCCAGCGGCAAATGTAGATCACTGATTCACTCCTTTTTCCTCAACAGCGCTAGCTTAGGGGTCTCACCCCAGATAACGTTTCGGTGCGGCTTTCGGCGCGGGTTCTGGGAGGTTTGGAGGTTGTGGAGGATTGGCATTATAAGGATCCTTGTGATGTGTTTTTTGGGCTCGGTTTTTGGTTCTATTTTGGATTCTGGAGGTTCCGGTGTGGGTTCTGGGGTCCGTTGTCCGTCACCGGGGTTGAAACTTGATAGGTTCACTGAAAGTAGGGGTGCATGCTCCTGAAAGGGCTTTGGTCCATACATACTATGTGCCGAAAGTGTTGCTCCAACAAAATGAAAACTGCTCCAAATGTGTTTTTTGTTGTCGAAAGATGGATGCCCCAAGGATGAAACTGAAGGGTGTCAGTGTTCTTGGGGCATCTATTATTTGGCGACAAATGACTGGCTGCTCTAATGCTTTCCTATCACATTGGCTGCTGAGGATACGAGTTGGGTTTATTCATGCCGGAAAACACAGCGCAGTGTATAACCAGTGGCTTCCAACATCTTTCGACCACATTCACTCACGCTTTTAATATTTTTTGACTCGACTCTAGTAGGTTCCTGGCTCAGTTTTATTTGTTTCCGGACTCGCTGCTTCCGGACTTACCATTATGTACCACGTTTGATCCACCTTACAAGTCCCTTGTGTACTGACAATCCAGGTTGGCTTGCCATTGCTCGGGCCTTCACTGAGCCAGAGTTGATGGAGGTACAGTCGGTGAAGGACGTTTTTGCGCCAGCTTTTGATATTGAAGGTATTGTTGAGACAATGAGTAAAGCCTTGATGCTGGCACCCGGATTTTCACACCTAAGTAGCCAGTAAATGGATGTTTAATGATTCCGCTTGCCCAATGCTTCCAAATCCATTTGAACCGGCCTCGAGCGTTTTGCGTGTGCTTCACTGCTTAACTCGCAGGACTTTGTTCGTCAGGATGGAGGTACAAATGGATACATAGAGAGGCTGGCGGCTCAACTGGTGCTGTCCTCAAACAGAGCCAGAGTTGCTGCCAATTTGCTGGTCGTGGTGGACCTTAGCCAGCTACGGCTGGTGTGAAAACGCTGAGGTCAGTGTAGCTTCATTTTCAGCTTTGACCTCACAGGTTGCTCTGCAGTGCAAAGACAGTGGAATTGCGAAACGCAAAGCCCACAAATGCACTCTGGCAAGTACACTCGCACACCTGCACAAATGACACAGGTCAGCAGCAAAAGGAACAAGAGCAAAACCAATTTTATTCCATACTGATGCCATCACAGAAACACTCTTGCCAGCATCGGCAGCAATGGGGCAGGAGCAACAGGATGGACAGGACCAGTAGACATCAGTAGACAAATAGAGAAGGGCACTCCATGACGGACGTCAAAGCCGACGTCAGGCTGGATGGAGCGATGTGCTCTACTTGGCCTTTCTCTACTTGGACGTCGATTGCGATGGTCAACTCAGCGCTGACGACTTGAGTGTACACCTCCCAGGCGTGGCTGAGACTGAGTTTGGCTTCTGTGTAATATTAGGATAGTTAGAGATAGATAGGTTATCTATGGTTATCCAACACATCTAACGCGTGCACCCATGTATGCAATATGTCTTCACGCAAGAGACAAAACCGACAACTTTAGCCCCATTTCCGGTACCAGACGCAGCATTTTCGCCTGTGATGCTGCTGGCAAAGTACAGTACCATGTTCACTGAATGCGCTCAAATCACATTGTTATCATTGTTCAAGGCTGCACAAGGCTCAAGGCATCCTGCTTACCAATCTGCTGAGCAACCTTGGAGGTGGCTATCGGATCCGTGAAGTTGCACAGGTCTGCTCCCTGGCTTCAGTCACACATTGGCACAGATTGGGCTTCTGGATGGCAACTATGGTGAGGCGTGCATCAGCAAGTGGAGATCACGGAGTCAGGCACAGAATCTTGGGCCCGTGGTTTAATATGTTATTTTCCCATTAGACATGGCCATCAAGTATCAAAAAATAATGGTAGCCCCAATGTTCAGACAAAACCAGATCAAATTCTGAACGATTCGCGAGCTGACCCTCACAAGGTACTGTCAATGAGAGCCGCCAATTTTCTCACCCAGTCCGACTTTCGCGAGGCGCGGCGACAAAGTAAGGCACTAAAAATGTGGCGCTGAAGTAGCTGAAACATGCTGAAACCCTGTTGTTTTCGTCTCTTGGGGTAGGCCGTGTCCTTTGCAATGGCTCCAGCTACATTTCCGCAGACAGCTGCTTGGGGCCTCAATCGAAAAAACACCAGCTGATTGCGACTCTGTGGCAAGCTTGTCATCAGCAAACTCCCATTTTCTTGAAGGAAACCAGCCCGCGAGTGGTGCAAGTTCAAGAGTATGGACCTTACCTTTCAGATTTTTGAAAGTGTTTTAGGTGAGCGTACAACAGCGTACAGAACAACATGCGGACATGGGTCAACAACTATTCAAAAACATTCAAAAAATATGTGAAACATAGGATGGATATGGATGGATCATAGAGAAATATGAACAGTTACCAAACATGACCAGTCAATCCGTGTTTTTTTTTTTTTTTTTTATAAGGCTTTCCATTTTGACCCAATCCCGGCTGAGGAGTCAGGAGACCCTGCAGCAGCGCATGGACGCAAGTGAAGAGGCAAGATTTGTATCTCAGTAATTTGGTCCAGAATCCCCATTCTGCCCATTGCAGTAGATACGCATCAAATCCCCATTGAATCCCGGTCCAATCCCCCAGTCAATATCCGTTAAATCACTACTGGAGGAACCAGCCATGAACCACGAGGAATGAACTGGGAATTACTCACGTGGGAAACACATGAACTTAATAGCATTCCAGAGCAGGATTCTATGCTGACTTGTCTGCCCGAAGAAGCCCAACGACCACAATCATTGTGCCACAATCCACCGGACACAAGAAATGACAGCTATGAAGTTCCTCCTAGGATGCAACAGAAATCATGATAAATGGGTGTCCGCACACGTCCACACTGCCTCCAATTATAAGATAGATTTTTGAGGCCATAGGGCCAGGGTTTCGACAATGCACTTCATCAACGGGTTGTCCATGAAATTGTGACCATCATTCTTCTTTTGAAACACAGCTTTTGAGACTCACTGCTCTCCCTCGCTCTCGCTCTCGCTCTCGCGCTCTCTCTCTCTCTCTCTCTCTCTCTCTCTCCGTCTCTCTCTCTCTCTCTCTTTCTCTCTCTCTCTCTGTTTGTCAGTCTGTCAATCTGTCAGTCAGTGAGTGAGTCAGTGAGTCAGTGAGTGAGTCAGTGAGTCAGCGAGTGAGGTGAGTCAGTGAGTCAGTGGGTCAGTGAGTAGTGAGTCAGTCTGTCTGTCTATTTGTGTGTTTGTTGTTTGTCACTCCCTCTCTCTCTCTCGCCATGATTTGGCCCCTACTGGTATCACTTTGCCCTCGTGCAGGCATGCCGCAAGATGGCAGACGAAGGCTTTAAGGAGTTGTTTGACCCTAGCCTTGAGGGGCTTTGAAGGCGAGATTGTCCTGTCTCACTCTATTTCAGCGGTGCTTGTGACCCCTGGAGCAGGGTTTGTTTCACCCGTGTTTTTGTATTTTGCAATGCGCCTGCTATGTTTTGAAGCTCCTCTCATTCTTTTCCAAAGGAGAGTCTTGGCACGGGCTCAAAGTAGTCCAGTGCCGCTGATAATGAGCTGTCCAAGGTTTCTGCGATGGCGCAGACATGGTTAGTGACTAGTGACTCAGACGAAAGGCCCCTGAGAGTGCAAGTTTGCTCAAGACATTGTTACAACTAGAAAGGGGATTGGCAGGAAGTATGCGCGTCGTGTACTGCGGTGTGCGAATAGGTTCGTATCAGCAGGAAAGAACAACACACTTGTTGAACATGAATGCAAAAGACTACATGTCAGGGCCAATGAACATGGGTTGGTCGGATTTACAGCCTTACCGTCATCATGACGATTGCCACAGTATTAGCTATATAGCATCAGAATATATCATATACAATTATACAATAGATAAACATAGACAGATAGACATAAATAAACTTGTTAAGCGCCCTGATGGCAGGTCTGGAAAGCATTGTCAATGTGACCTGGAGCTTTTGGCTTCACATGTCACGTAGATGTCATGACTCACTTTCCCACAGATAGGCCTAGGCCCCGATCCTTGCAACATCTTGCAGCCACTTCATGTTTAGCCATGGGGTTTTGGGATGAAACATCCTACACGCAAAGTTTGCAGAATCAGACTTTTTCAGTTGCAATTGATTTCGTTCCAGAGTAAAATGAAAAAACAAAATCCGTGATTTTCCTTGAAGCAAGCAACAAGCGTCAGTGCAGTAGCACACATTGATCAGCCCTGTGCACATTCTTCTGATTTTTTCGATGTTTTTTCCGTTGGGGCCCAAGGAGCAATTGATGGTCTGAGTTTTTGAAGTTGGAATCATGCTCTCTTCAAAGCAATGCCATCATGTGCCCTTAGGCAACCCAGCTTGGATTTGGGCTCTCCACAAACAGGACCAGGCGAGGAGGAAGCACTAGGACCCTAGAATTGACTGGATCATTCGATGATTAGCAGTGACGCAAGTGACAGGCTGGCATAATTGATGATAATCAACACGCTGATGTGTAAGCTATGCACCCTCAGTTTCCAAGACAACAATTGTTGGAGTTCCACCAATTGTAACAGCACTCCCGCCGGCTTGATACGGTGAAACCCAGCGGCTGCTGCCATAGAGGAGCATTTGTCCAACCAGACTCAGGTCCGAAATAGCATTCTTCTTGCAACTGTTTCACCTTTTTCGTGGTTTTGCGGTGGCACCTTTTTCGTGGTTTTGCGGTGGCACCTTTTTCGTGGTTTTGCGGTGGCACCTTTTTTGCTTTTCGACTTCTTTGGTGCAGTGCATACATTTTGGCCTTCAAATTGTTTTACCATTCAGGGTCATGTGCACTGGATTCTGACCCTTCTTCATGTACCTTTCATGGTTTGCGTTGCTGACATAGCTTTTGCGGCCTGGAAGATCTTTGAAGGTCTTGAGCCTTCATACCTTTCATGGCTTATCGCTTCGTCTACTTGTCCCCATGCCTTGGTCTTCTTCATCTTCTTGTTCTTGTTCTCTTGTTCTCTTGTTCTCTTGTTCTCTTGTTCTCTTGTTCTCTTGTTCTTGTTGTGCTTGTTGTTCTTGTACTTGTTCTTGTTCTTGTGCTTGTTCTGGTTGTGGTGATTGTTGGCAACGCATGCCTGCTTTCCTTTTCTCTAGTTTGCACACATCTTTATATACACACAGGCACATGTGCTTCAGAAAGACACAAGGACAGCGTTTTTATTCCGCAAACGCAGTCACGACGACAAGACTGTCGCGAAAACAAAAACAGGATTCCATTTACTTCTGGGCCCAGCGCCTGCAGAATCCCATCCAAAAACCAAAGTACATTGCTAAGCAAGAAGAACCTTTCAGGCTGTCTGGTCGATCTTGCAAGGCGTTTCTGCTACATCAGCGTCGGCTGTCCCCGCTGGGACCCAAAACTCTGGTAGCAAAAGCAGCTTGATGTGCTTGCGCAATCATACTGCAAGGCCCAGACGGCAGCTGCAAATCCAATTGCAAATGGCCCTTCTGCGTTGGATCCTCAAAGGATCTCAATGGTATTCGTTGAACTTTTGGGAATCTGGACCCTGTATGTATGCCATTGATGCCTTCAATCATCATTGATGACTGATGCGAACAGCTGCTCCACCTTGACTGCAGACAGGGCGGGAGACATTTCGCACAGGCCTTCCGGCAGCACCAGCTTGTTCCCAAGCGCGAGTTTGAACCTGGCACCAGTCACAAGCTTGGAGGGTAGTTGGTCTCGGGCTTTGCACATGATTGATGCAACACAATATGTAAGCTGATGCACATGTTGAGTGGAGACAGCTGCTTTGGGATTGCGTTGAGGCTGTGGCCCAGCCATTCGGGGGTGGAGAACCTTCCATCCCCACCAGTGGTGGTGATGTGTCAAGCCTGTTTGATGATGCGGCGCGCCCACCTCCAGTTGGCGTGGTGCCGCCAGTGGGGGCACCACCACTGGGGGCACCAGCACTAGGGGCACCACCACTGGGGGCACCGCCNGGCGCGCCCACCTCCAGTTGGCGTGGTGCCGCCAGTGGGGGCACCACCACTGGGGGCACCAGCACTAGGGGCACCACCACTGGGGGCACCGCCACTTGGGGTCAGTTTGCCTTTTGGGGCTCCTCCCAGTGGAACGGCACCTGCGTCTGCAGAACCACAAGGCCAGGCAAGTTGGTCTGCGTCAGACCTCAGTTTTGTCCACTGGTGGTCAAGTGCAGGTATGACATACTGGAACGGACATNGCGTCTGCAGAACCACAAGGCCAGGCAAGTTGGTCTGCGTCAGACCTCAGTTTTGTCCACTGGTGGTCAAGTGCAGGTATGACATACTGGAACGGACATGGCAAAAAAGACTCCACATTGCCTGAGACTCTCTTGCTGGAATTTGTAACGAACCTCTCAAGCTGTCTTGATACGTTTTGCAAGGCGTCTCTGCTACCTCAGCGTCAGCTGTTCCTGCTGGGACCCAAGTCTCTGGCAGCCAAGCAGCCTAATGTGCTTGCTCAATCATGCTGCAAGGCCCAGACGGCAGCTGCAAATCCAAGTGCGAANGAACGGCTCTTTTGCGTTGGATCCTCAAAGGATCTCAGTGGTATTTGTTGAACTTTTTTGGGGAATCTAGACCTTGCCTGTATGCCTTTGCTGCCTTCAATCATCATTGATGACTGACGCGAACAGCTTCTCCACCTCGACTGAAGACAGGGCGGGAAGACATTTTGCACAGGCCTTCCGGCAGCGCCAGCTTGTTCCCAAGCGCGAGTTCGAACCTGGCGCCAGTTACAAGCTTGGAGGGTAGTTGGTCTCGGGGCTTGTCATGATTGATGCAACACAATATGTAAGCTGATGCACATGTTGAGTGGAGATAGTTTGGAATTGCTNACAAGCTTGGAGGGTAGTTGGTCTCGGGGCTTGTCATGATTGATGCAACACAATATGTAAGCTGATGCACATGTTGAGTGGAGATAGTTTGGAATTGCTTTGAGGCTGTGGCCCAGCCATTCGGGGGTGGAGAAGCTTCCATGCCTAGCAGTGGCGGTGATGTGTCCAGCCTGTNGGAGATAGTTTGGAATTGCTTTGAGGCTGTGGCCCAGCCATTCGGGGGTGGAGAAGCTTCCATGCCTAGCAGTGGCGGTGATGTGTCCAGCCTGTTCGGGGATGCGGCGCGCCCACCTCCAATTGGCGTGGTGCCGCCACCAAAGGCGGCACCCCAGGCAGTTAGTTTGCCTTCTGGGGCTCCTCCCAGTGGAACAGCGCCTGCATCTGCAGAACCACAAGGCCAGGCTAGTTGGTTAGGCCAGGTTTTGTCTGCTGGTGGGTATGACATATTGGATTGACATGCGAACAAAGGATTCCATGTGGTCGGTTTCGTAAGGGGCAAGCAGCACGGCAGCGAATGACGGGTTGCGTTCGAAAACAAGCCTATTGTTGCTTGTGGATCCTCGAAAAAAGGATGAATTTTGCAAGACTGTTGCTGTTGCTGCTGCCTGTTGCTTTGCACCCGGCTTGCCAGGCAAAAAACCAGCGTAAAGGAACCTGGCATTGCTTCTAGATCCTAGGAAAAATGGTACATTGCTGCTGTTGTTGTTGCTGCTGCTGGAAGTGGTAATGGTGGTTGATGGTTGTAGGTTGTTGTTTGTTGGTAGTTGTTGTGGATGTTGTGGATGTTGTTGCGGTTGTTGCGCTTGATGCGCTTGATGCGCTTGATGCGGTTGTTGCGCTTGTTGCGGTTGTTGCGCTTGTTCCGCTTGTTGCGGTTGTTGGGGTTGTTGGGGTTGTTGCGGTTGTTGGGGTTGTTGTGGTTGTTGCGGTTGTTGGGGTTGTTGGGGTTGTTGTGGTTGTTGCGGTTGTTGCGGTTGTTGGGGTTGTTGGGGTTGTTGCGGTTGTTGGGGTTGTTGGGGTTGTTGCGGTTGTTGCGGTTGTTGCGGTTGTTGCGCTTGTTGCGGTTGTTGCGGGTGTTGCCGCTTGTTGCGCTTGATGTGCTTGATGCGGTTGTTGCGCTTGTTGCGGTTGTTGCGGGTGTTGCCGCTTGTTGCGGTTGTTGGGGTTGTTGGGGTTGTTGCGGTTGTTGGGGTTGTTGGGGTTGTTGGGGTTGGTGGGGTTGTTGGGGTTGTTGTGGTTGTCGTGGTTGTTGCGGTTGTTGCGCTTGTTGCGGTTGTTGCGGGTGTTGCCGCTTGTTGCGCTTGATGCGCTTGATGCGGTTGTTGCGGTTGTTGCGGTTGTTGCGCTTGTTGCGGTTGTTGCGGTTGTTGCGGTTGTTGCGGTTGTTGGGGTTGTTGGGGTTGTTGGGGTTGTTGGGGTTGTTGGGGTTGTTGTGGTTGTTGCGGTTGTTGCGGTTGTTGGGTTGGGGTTGTTGGGGTTGTTGGGGTTGTTGGGGTTGTTGGGGTTGTTGGGGTTTTTGGGGTTTTTGGGGTTGTTGCGGTTGTTGGGGTTGTTGGGGTTGTTGGGGTTGTTGGGGTTGTTGGGGTTGTTGGGGTTGTTGGGGTTGTTGGGGTTGTTGGAGTTGTTAGGGTTATGGTTGTGGTTGTGATTGTGGTTGTGGTTGTGGTGGTTGTTGTTGTTGTTGTTGTTGTTGCTGCTGCTGCTGTTGCTGCTGTTGCTGCTGTTGCTGCTGTTGCTGCTGTTGCTGCTGTTGCTGCTGTTGCTGCTGTTGCTGCTGTTGCTGCTGTTGTTGTTGCTGTTGCTGCTGCTGCTGCTGCTGCTGCTGCTGCTGCTGTTTTTCTCAACCGAGGTCGAGACATGACTAGGCATATCCACTCAAGAGGTCCTATTTTTTGGCGGGCTCCCCCTTTCTGTTCGCAGGGGTTTATTCTTTGATTTTCGCGGTAGGGGGACTTTTCAAGAGCTTCTGCATTAGGGGATCCAGGTACAGAATCAAAGTGCTCCCAAGCGTTTTGCAAAACCTCAAACCCAAACCATGTCACATTCCTTTGACTTGTAAACGAAGGTGTGGCATGAACAAACTTGTGATTTCCTCAGTGCCTCACCAGTTGGAGTAAGGGATATGCACTTACTTTGCAAGATCAGTGCACTTTTTGACTGGATTTTCACCGGATTGTCTTCAAAAAAAACCAAACAGATGCTCAACAAACACTGAGCAGTCCCGAAAAAAAAAACAATCCACACGAAACACACATTGTTTTTCCTTGGTGTGTTTTATTCCGAACCATGCAAACTTCAAACCAATGTGATCGAATATGCCAAGGATGTGCTTGATCAGCCTGATTTTCACAGACGTTCCTTATTTTCATCAGTTTCGCAATCGAACAGGTGTAATTGCTTTCAGTTCAGATGGCAAAATGCTACGGGCTGCCGCGATCTCAACGCAGTGAAGTCACATGACAAACTGGTGCCGAAATGCGCCGAAATTATCACACATTGTGCTCCTTGGGGCAACAGTTCCAGTCATTTCCTCGCCACTCCCCTGAAATTCCTTTGTCAGTGGGATGCAAGTCCTGCTAGGGGCCAAATGGAACTGCAAAGGAGTACAATGTGCAGGACAGATCCACCCAGTGAGAGAAATTGAGGTGGTTGGGTGTTGTCTCAAAATGGGGAACCCCTTAGACCAATGATTTATCATAATTTATATTCATTTATCATCAGTTTCCTCTTTCGCAATTTTTGGGTATCCATGGGTATCCCCATTTTGAGACAACGCGATTTGCTCCAGGACTTGCTCGGCCAGAGTCTCGGCACTTGGCACGGTCCCTTAGCATTTTTTTAAACATCGCCAACGTGTGACTACTGAAAGATGATGGTGAAACATGGTGAAACAGCTTCAGGGTTAATGGATGATGGGGCTGGGACAAGGCTCGAAAACCTCGAGTCCTTTCCTGGGCCATTTGGACGAGTGGATGAAAGCACAACAGAGGTGCGTACGTGTGGAGATGTGTACCCTGAAAGTTGAACAAAGAGCGCACTCGTTGTATTCTGTTGACACAGGCTCTCCTCAATTACCTGGAGAAGATGGCTTCCAGATTTGATGATGCCGATGTGCAGTGCCGAAGAATCAATATATAATTTTTGTCATTTTGTTGCCCTGCAAATCAAAGAACTGGTCAAATTGCCAGCCTTCTTACAAGAGGCGAAAACACGAGGAAAGACGTTGCCTTTCCTGTTGGATTCGGAGCCGTTGCAGGTACTGCACCTTGGAATCGGCCACCAAATTTCCTGAATCAGCAGCCGCTTGGTACTGCTAGTAAGTCACCAATTTGTGGATCAGATGCTTGCATTAATTCAGCACTAGTCAGCACTTGGAGCATCATGGAGCTTCCACTTCCCAGGCTATTGCGTGCCGTTTTTTATGCTGCCTGGTGCGGGCAAATGGTCCCTTCCCCAGCAAACTTGACTATTTTTACAGGCATCAGGTGCATAGATGAGCCGAGGCAATGTGCAGTCAGGCGAATTTTGGCACCACTTCTTTCCAGTAACGAGCCCAGAGTTCAAAGCACATCAGAATAGGACAGGAAAAGCAGATTCATCAAATGTATTCATATGCCAGGTCTTGACATGATGAATGATCCAAGCTTGCCACATTCCATCAGGTTCTTGCGAAAGCAATAAAGAGCGCAGGAGGTGGCAGCAGCATTGGCAAGCTCTGCGTCGGAAGCTTAGCAGCTGATGCGCCCACCGGCGAATCCAACGACTGGTGCCTCCGAGGCAAAATTGTGCAAAGGAGAGATTAGCGGTGCATTGGAGGAAGCATGGCTGCTTGGGACAAAATGTCTTCTACTCGGGGACAGCAGTTCTAAGGTCAATCTTTCGGCCTTTTTCTGAGCAAGTTGGAACCGACCCAATAGAGCAATACGACAGATATAAATTGTCATACTGAGTAATTAGCAACGAATCAGGTGTAAGTAAATAAAAGTCTTAGCCAGGATCTGAAGAGAAAGACAGATATGGCAGATGGCAGCAAGTTGAAGTCTCCGCAGGATGCCTGCAGTGAGGGCCTGTGGTCGCATGCACTGGCGGTGTTGGGCGCACAGTCTATGCAAAGCTTAAGGTCTTGTTGGTCAGAATGCGCCAATCTACAAGTCGCAGGAAATGACGAAACACAAAGCCGTGATTCAAATCTGATGAGATGCAATGGCTTCGCATTCAACTTGGGAAGGTCTCGGCTTCTTGCCCCGCAATCCTCAGCAGATGCCTTAGTCTTTCTCAAGCTTTGCACGGAGACTTCCATCAGCATATGCAGAAATGGGTGTGGCCTTTCGCGATCCTTTCACAGACAAATCAAAGCAGAAAGCATTGCAAGTCCAAACTGTAGGACATGGTTCTCCTGAAGTTTGTGGATGCAGCAAAGTCTGGGAAGCAGAAGGAGGCACGTCGGAGATCTTCAGAGGTATTGCACTTCGCTGATCTTTGTTGCTCTGCACCTTCCAAATTACTTGGCACTGCCGTCTTTTTGGGGTGCTACTTCTTCTTTCCACACTCAAGGCCCATCTTCTCTGCAAGTATAAATGAGACTTCCTGTTGAGCCAGCTTGACATTCAAGCTGATGTTTCTTGATGGCTTCAGCTGTTTTTTTTTTGTGTCCTGTTGGAAGCAAAGTCTTCAGCCCAACTTAAGGTGCGTCAAAATTGGCTGTCCCTGAGAATAAATTGACCATACATTGTTAAGCAAGAGAAATTAAGTATGAAGTACAGACAATGGCCAGGGTGAACCAGCTTATTTGTGCTGTTTTCAAATGTATTTATAGGTCTTCAATCTTCAGAACTTGCAGGCAGCTTCAAAAGATGAGGACTTGGAGGCCAGGCTTACCATGGATTTCTTTCATCAGCTGAGAATGGATGGCAGCTGAGGACCCTACAGTCCAGGCGCTGTTCCTGATGTACGAATGTTTGGCCAAAGGAGCTGAAAACTTTGGAGTTGCGATGAGTTGCGGATGTTGCGGGTGATGGAATGGGCTCATGCTGCGCTACCCGATGGTTTGGATGCGAATTCAGGGAGTTGGTTGATCAGGATCTGTGCCGGAGATTTCAGACAAAGTTCTTTCAGGCAAGATGCAAGGAGTCGTTGAATTGGCACACCATTGAGTCATGAGATGCCGAAAGAAATCCTCTTGAACCGTTCTGGTGCCAGGATTATTTTTTGAAAGGGGACAATGAGTGACGCGTTATTCTGTGCAAGATTGCTTCAGTTTTCTTATTGCAAGACTTTCTATCACTGGGGTACCTAGTACCCCTAGCATCCCTTCGAACTTTAAAGTGCTCTTGCTCCTGTCCTGTAATATCCTAGAATCAAAATGTGTCTCGCAGTTCTTGAAGTGTGCCTGAACTGGTAAGGTTGGCCTGCGTTTGCAGCCATGTTCTCGTTGCTGTCGGACTCCTAATGCAAAAGGCAATCCTGGAAGTTTCCAATAAGTGGTTTCTTGGACAATTGCCAGGAACACCTGGTTTCCGGTCTATTTTGCTTTAAATCCCGCTTCAATCTGCGATCTGCAAACACCCCAAACCTTGTTGTGCAAGGCTAAGACCTGGGGAGTATCGTGAAGTAGCGTTGTCCTTCATCGAGTCCTTGGCGGCAAGGTGCCAGTGGTCTTGGACTTTTAGTATCGGTCCATTCAGTCCAGTCCCACCTGAATCGCCAATTGGGAAGGCTGGCCTCATCTGGGGATATCTTCGCAGGCCACGTGTCTGGTGCCCAGACGTTTCCAGATTCTCGACGTGCAAAAAAGTAGAAGTTTCATGAAGTTTTGAGTTTCACTGAGGTGCTACTTGATGACTGGGGAGAGAACTTTGGATGCAGATCCAAACTTAGCCGTGAAAGGATCATCCAAGATGCTGTCCTTCAGGGCTTCAAATGAACTGTCGCCACATTGAGGTTGATGCTCCATCAAGCCATTTGCCCAGCAAAAGCAAAACACAGTTCCAACACTTCGGTTTTTACAGATTTGGAAGCCATTCAGAGCCATTCAGAGCCATGCAGAGCCATTCCGAGCCATTCAGAGCCATTCAGAGTGGGATGTTGGGAATGATGTGGTGCTCTTGCTTGTGCATCACGCGGTCAAGTCAGAATTTGATTGATTCACTGAGGCCTGGTATGCATTCTTGGTGTTGAACATCGAAGTCCAAAGAACTTTGTCTCTTGACCTTGAAAACCAGCAACAACGAAATGTCTCCCGAGCGGTCGTGATCAGCCGGTTGTTTAGATCTGCACCAAGTCCCGTCTACTCGATCCGCTAGCTTTACAATTGCCCGCGGCACAGTTCTTCAGAAAAAGCAATGTCTCCTGGACAGTTCCATGAGCTAAATGGCTAGGTTGATTTTTCTGATGTGTGGTCATGCATTGATTCGAGCCTTCTTGGTTTGGCCATGTTTAGTGGTTGGCCAAATTCTCAGCTGGCCTTGTCTCAGCCCTTGTGCAGCGGCAGAGGTCAGAAGCCTATGAGTACGTCAGTCCCCTCGGAAACTCATGTCATTGACTCCATGGCTTAGCACAGCCGCACCCATTGAAGTGTTTCCAAACGGTTCCAGTCAGTCCATCCCACCAGTGCACACATGGCAATTCCAGGCATTACGCTGTGGCAATGCCGACGCCCTGTGTCCCACCATTCAGCCATTCAAGCTGGCGCACGTGACTGCCCCAAAAAGTCGAGTTTTTGGAGCTTGCTGCCGTTTTCGATTGGACTCAATTGGACTCGATTGGATTCGGTTGGACTCGATTGGACTTGGAGGAGAGACCTTTCAGATCCTTTGAGCTGAGGCCATGTTGCTTGCAGATATGGGATTGACAGAAAAAGCCAGGCGCTACATGGTCTTGCTCCAGGCCCCTTGTGCATCTTGTGCCCCAATGTGGAAGAGCGCATCTAGCTATTTGTTCAAAAGAAACTTCCCAGAATTGACTTGGTGATGAGGCCTTTGTGAAAGCGGTCCCTCAAAACAGACTGTCTGACGTAGTGAGCTCAATTCCATGGTGGAGCACCAGTGCTGAACGGCCTTGAGAGTGGCAGAGAGGAGTGCCACTGAGCCAAGGCCTTCCGCTCCAGCATGCGGGAATTCAATCAGGTGGCACAGCACATGGTATCAAGATGTATCAGGATTCCATGGATGGCTTCTGCCCGCTGTTGTGACTTGTGTGTTGTTCCAGGTGCTGAATCCTCACTTGGTGCCCGCAGGTGCCGGGGGGAAAATTTTAATTGTTGTTGTTGTTGTTGTTGTTGTTGTTGTAGTTTCTGTTGCTGCATTGTGGCTATGTATTACCATGCTTTATATACTTTGACAAAAACAACTAAACTTTACTTGCTTCAAGTCAATAAAAATGCTTTGTTGCATTTCATTGTTCCTGTGCAAATTTGAGGCCCACCAGCACAAGATGCACCCAGGGTTGGCAAAATGGTGAAGGACCACACCCAAGCAACCACGAATGCGCGAATGTGGACTGCGAATATTGACAAACCATGACAAACCAATAACCACTGTACACCCCAGCCAAACTTGTTTGCCTCAAGATACTGGATAGCTCGATAAAGTGATAAGGCATTGAGGACAATAGTTTCTTGCTTCTAAGACAGACATCTTTCCTATTTCTTTCCCATTGGAGGACTTTGTGCGGGGCTTCGCAGAGACAACCGGATTTGCCGTGAAGCCTATTGCTCCGCCAGCACTTCCAGCAGATGATGAGTTGCCTGGCAGAATCAGAATCTGGAACAAATAGCCGTGCTTTTTGTTTGGGACGTTTTCCAACTGCATTCCAACTGCATATTTGGATTATTTGATGAGCGTGGATGATATGTCAGATCATTCAAGATATCTCAAGATGAAATGGAGGTATATATACAGTCCTCCTTTCTTTTTCCTGTACAACCTCCAGGCAGCCAACTTGCCCTTTTAGGGATTGATTTTATAGCGACTAGAATTTGGAAGGGGACTGAACACGGATTTTATAGAGCATTTAGTGGTCCAACAAATAATTCTTTCCGCAGCACATTTGATGCAGTGATGGGTCCTGAAATTCAGGGACAGTTTCTTGTTTGGTGACAATCATCAACGTGGTCTGAATTCTCTAGAGGGACAATTTTTACAGAGATCGGGAACCCTGGTTTTTCGGGGGTCTTGATTTCATAGAAGTTGTGACTTTGTAACGGGAATGAGAAGCAACCCTCAGGACCGAGATGATTTATCGGCCCGGCCAAACGAACACAAAGGATGAACAAAGATAAGCACGAGGAATTATATATATATAAGATTATATAAGTATCAGTATCTTATTATGACAGAGCGCGAGAGTGGGGACGGATTTGTGATGCCATAAATGAAACCTGGGTGGCATACATGATGGATAGGAATGGAAAATTCAAGCCAGTCACATGTACAGTCCCTGAGAGATGATTGTTGAAGGTTTTGAGGTTTCTGATTCTTTAGTGACCCTGTTGTGGACGCATCTTTACCGCTGAAGAATCTGAACCAACCATGTCAATTTTCCTAGCGCTTACCAAAACATGGCTCAAAAAGTGCACCGCAACATGACAGTAGAGATCACAAGAGCAGCAAATGGCACGTATCACTTCACACATGTCAAGAATAGAATCCCAATGCTCAGAGGGTAAGGGGTGATGTGCGCAGCTGTAACCCGGACCCTACATTCTTTAGACAAGGGGCAGTATTTGCAACTTACGCCATCTTATGCCCTTGGGTTCCCATTCATTTGGCACGGCATATTTGATGCGTGATTGATCGTGATTGCCTAGGTGGCCACCAAGGTGTCCCATGATTCTGGAGAGTTTTCTTTTGTAGCCCAGGGCGTCCCTTTCGAGAATCCAGGGGTCCAGGTTAATGAATTCCAAGGGTGATCCGGATGTCGCGACAGATCAGCTTGACATTTTTCCGTTCTGCCAGGCCAGAAGGCCCTTTGCAGGCTGCCCAACCATTGCTGCAGCAAAGCAGCGGGTTTCAACCTGCACGGCCTATGCCACAGACACTACCGCAACAACCAGTGCAGCCCCAGCAACTGGCGCAGCCTTTCCAACCCCTCCAGCCAGCTCCATCGCTGGCTCCATGTGCAGCTGCTCCACTGGCTCCAATGGCCCCAATGGCTCCTCCGATCCCCGCTGGCCCAAGCCCATTTCCAAGCCAAAACAGCGCTGAGAGCGGAGGCTCTGTTGATGAGGGAATCTTTCACTTCAACATGGCAAGACTAGACCGCACAGCTTGACACGTTGCAGGCTTTCCTCCCCGTGCGGCACCTGGAGAGCAAGTGCACCAAACAATCGAAAGTGTTGAGATCAACTATGGACTCAGTGCCTAAGGACCCTGTTCGACTCCTTTTGCTCCTGTCTCATCCTCGTCGGCACCCGAAGTCTTTCCGTACGGTGCGAGCAAATGATGACAAGCAGAATGGACACGTCTGTGTTGATAAGGCAGAATCCAATGAACTTTCAAAGTCAACCGTTCGGAGGAGGCTGTGGCCCAGGTCCCATGGGACAGGCCCTCTGCAACTGCAGTTTTATCAGGGTCCATGATGTTGAAAATTCACCGACAAAAATGCAAAGCCTTGGAGAGTTCGGCTTCAACTTCGGATGCGCCAGGGGAACTTTTCACCATATCCGCCTGCCCAAAATTTGACCATGCCCGGTCCAGTACTTACAGTGCTTGGATGTACTTGGCATTTTGCAGCTTGTAGCACACCTAGCGCTGCCAAGGTCTAGGTACGATGGGCGGAAGCGTGAAAACCTCAGCACAGGCAATTCCAGATAGTCCAATGAAAACTCCTTGAATTTCTTGGATGGATGACAAGCGAGGCTCCGCTCTATGAAAAGGAGATGGCAGACACTTCACAGGAGCACCAGTCTAGTCAAGGGATTTCTGGGAGAATTAATTGCACAAGCTGAGGTATTGACAATGCCTGAGTCATGATGAAACATCATCATGATAGATCCCATCCCAGAATCCAAGAAAGAAGAACCCTGTGACTCGCCAATTGACTTCTGCAGCTCCCCTGCAGGGAATTGAAAGTCTGTACACCCAGTCAAAAGATGACAGACGTGAGTTTGCTGTAGAATCTAAGTTTTGAAATGCTTTGAATAGTTTGATGCCTCCGATTCTCCTGACAGGGTGTGGAAGGAGCCCCGGGCAAGAAGCATGAGTTGAAGAATCCAACAGCTACAAAAAACATCAAAAACCAAATGTCCAGGACTCTTTGCGTATTTTGGCAAAGAATTCAAGCTTGTCAGGACCAACCGAAGCGGCCGGACCGAATGGATTTTTCGGAGACCATGGATAATGACCCCTTTGTCAACGCTGGCAAGGAGGGGGAAACCTTTCATGTCTGGCAGTCTCCCATGGGAACAGCGGCAATCCCGAAAGGCAATGCTTGGCTTCGGAAAGTCTGTTCTCTCTGCTGAAACCTGAGTAAGGTTAGAAATGAGTAGCAAGGCTGGAACGCATCCAAATGGTTCTTAGTCCAGAGTCCCAACATAGCCTGCTTCACGGCCAAGGCGCTCAAGCAGGGCCCTTCAGATGGCAGAAGTGATGACAGAAGTTCCCAGCAGGTTCGACCGGATTTGATTGCCTTTTTTCATCCAGGCTTCAGCAGATTCAGCTTGGAGAGACTGAGGATTTCCGCCATGGTCACGAAAGCCAGCCGGCCAGCCCAGCGACAGCGTCGAAGCTGGAACATTTTGGCGAGACGTAGTTGAGTGATTTCAAGATGTTTTTCAGTGGTTTGTGGCCGTTTGTAATACTGTAGTGAATTTGTGGTGATTAAAGACAGTGGCAGAGCGGTGGCCTCTGTGTCAAGATGTTCTGGGGTTGTGTTGAGCCAGAGTCCCTCGATTTGTCTGCTATTCAATGCTATTCTGTCTTTGTCAAGATGTTTGAGACAAGAGAAATCCAGTAGCCTCGTAGCTGAAGCTGTCATATGTCTCATATATGTCTGATATGCAATAGCGACTTTCTAGAGAAGAGTTTCAGAGGAGAAAGAGGTACCCTGAGCTCATGTGGCACGTGGTAGAGATGCTCTGCAAGGGAGTGTGCGTGCATATCTGTGTGTCATTGCGTGTCCGTGTGAAAGAGAGTGCCTGAGCCTGAGCTATGTCAAGATGTCTGACCTGGTAAAAGGCCTGAGGCGATAGCAGGCATAGAATTCTTCTCTCCACCTCACTCCGATGTCCGCCACCGTCCTCTCCTACTTTGTCTCTTCCTGTTCGGTCCACTCGCTGTGTTGCTGGCTTTCGTTTCTTCCTTTTCAGGTTCACGCAGGAACAGAAACCGACAGGGTTTTACTTCAACAAAGAGAAGGGTCGCTGGATGGAGCATGGAAAGGAGGAGACCAACGTGTTTGGCATTCCCGACCGTCGAGCTTAGGTTGACAGGCAGCTCTTGCCATCGGTCTGACAGTAAGTGGTTCAAGGGTTTTTCATGGGTTTTCTTTTTATCATATTTCTTGGCTACCGCTACCTTCAATGACAGGAGAACGAGCAGGAGGACATCTCACAGTACGATCCTATGACTGGCAAGAAGATTACCAAGGCTGGTCAACTCAATTTGGCACTGTCAAAAAGCCAGAGTGGTGTATTGTTAATATTCGGGTTCTACAAACATATTGAAAGGATCATTTTAACTTTAACTATATTATACATTCCATTATTGGAACCAGTTCGCATGCCGGTTTTTGACGCTCAGGTCGCTGAACTGCCGCCCCCACCACCAATGGGTGGGATGGGTGGGCCTCCAATCCCAAGACAACAACTATGGGTGGCACCGCAATACTAAAAGGTAAAAGTAAATCAAAATACATGACAAAATAAAAAGAATGGATTTTATGCATAATCTAGAAATTATATATAGTACAAGTAGTTCCCGGGCAAGCCGGGGGCGGAAGTTTCAAAATTGAAACGCCTATAGCCTATAGAGCGGAACAAAGGCTGTGCCTACCGGTTGCTCGCAGGCCTCCCGTGCTTCGCAGCAACAAGCTCTTGACTTGTCAATCTGATGCCATGTCTTTTGAATGTTGGATCTTTTCTGATTTCATCTGATCTCATCGCATCGCAGCTTCTCTTGGAAATTGCTCGTTGCATCCCATTGTCACCGCAGTCTGCGTCACCCCATCTCATCTGAACTCATCTCAACTCATCTCGTCTCATATCTTCTCAGCTTTTTTCACCTCATCTCATTCATACCTTTCTCACTTGTTCTCAACTGATCACAACTGTTCTCATCTCTTCTCGTGTGGCCTGAGCCTTTCTCATCTCTTCTCAGTACATCTGAACTCTTTTCTTTCCAGCTCTTCTCAACTTCTCCATTCTAGGCAGCTCGTCTGAACTCAGCTCTTCTCAGCTCTTCACCACGCTTCTCCTGTCAGGTCGTCTCAACTCATCCCATCTCATCTCATCTCATCTCAGCTTTTCTCAGATTTCCACAGCTCTTCTCAGTCTCAGCTCTTCTCAGCTCTCCGCAGCTCATGTCAGCTCATCATATGTCTTCTCATCTCTTCTCACCTCTTCTCACATCTTCTAAGGTTTTCTCACATCTTCTCAGCTGATCTCAATTCACCTCATCTCAGCTCGTTTCAGCTCTTCTCAGCGCACTCTCAAATCATCTCAGCTCTTCTCTGGTACACACAGAAGCTTTTACGCACAGCAAGGTTTTACACACAGCAAGCTTTCACACAGAAGCCCTTACACAGAGAAGCATTTACACAGAGAAGCTTTGCACAGAGAAGCATATACACAGAGAAGCTTTTACAAACACAAGCCTTTACACACAGCAAGAGTTTACACACAGCAAGCCTTTACACACGCAAGCTTTTATGCACAGAAGCTTTTACACACAAAACCTTTTACGCGAAAAAACTTTTACACACAGAAGCTTTTACACACAGAAGCTTTTACACACAGAAGCTTTTACACAGAGGAGCTATTACACACAGAAACTTTTTCGCACAAAGGTGCCAGAAATTGCAGCTCGAAAACCGGATCTCGGCGCCAAAGCAAAACTGGACGACAGCGTGGCCGGAAAGAAGGGCAGGAGGGGGTAAATGAAAGAAGGATCGAAAAGAAGATTTGAGGATGACGGATGATGAATGATGATGAAAGGACATGGGGAAGCTTTTACACGCAGAAACTTTTACTCTGAGAAGTTTTTGCACAGCGAAACTTTCACTTACAGAAACTTTTACACAGAGGAGCCTTTTACACACAGAAGCTTTCACACAGAGGGGTCTTTACACAGAAGAGCTTTTACACAAAGACGCGTTTACACACAGAAGCTTTTACACAGAAGTTTTTACACACAGAAGCTTTTACGCACGGAAGCTTTTACGCACAGAAGCTTAAGCACAGGAGTCTTTACCCAGAAGAACTTTTCCACACAGAAGCTTGCACACAGAGGAGCTTGCGCACACAGAAATCTTTACACAGAGGGGCTTTTACACACAGAAACTTTACACAGAAGTCTTTACACAGAGGGGTTTCTTCACAGAAGCTTGGACACAGAGGTGGCTTTACACAGAGAAGTCTTCACACAGAAGAGCATTTACGCACAGGATTTTTTACACACAGACATGTTTACACACAGAAGTTTGCACGCAGAGAAACTTTTACTTAGAGAAGTCCTTATATCCTTCATTATGTTTCATTTTTATTATCTTCCAGCATCTATCATCTTCATTCATAACTTCCCGTCCACTCTCTTTTGATTTACTCCCTGCTGCTGTTTTTTCGGGTTGCATTGTCATTTAATTCCCTTTTTTGCACTTCGATCCTAATGTCGCGCGAAAGGGGTGTGTTTGAGATTGCAAAGTTATAATTTTGCTTCCGTTTTACCAGACATTCGCATGTTACCATATGTTTAAGCGTCCGACGCGCACGATCCCTGCAGAGGGTGCATCTGGGACACAATTCGTATTTCGCCACACCTTCGTGCATCCGTGCAGCCGACACGCGCGATCGCCGTAAAGGATTGCGGAAAGCAAAACGAAACTCAACGTCGTAATTTTACATTAGTTTTTGGGCTTCGACCCTCATTTCGTGCGAAAAGGTTGCGTCCGCCCACCGAAAATTCGCATTTCGCCACACGTTTCTGCGTCCGACCCGCACGAAATGTGGAGACGGGTCATCCGGATGCAATCGGATTCGTATTTTCCCTCACGTTTGTGCATCCAACGCGCACAGTGCGGCGAGGGTCCATCCGGACACCTTCGGACTCGCATGTCGCCACACGTTTGTGCGTCCGACACGCACGAAGTGCGGGAAGGATTGCGTTTCGCAAATCAGCTTTTGATTGCCTCGCCGCCTAAAGATCTTCGAAACTTGAGAAATAGTAATTTTTTACTCTTGAATATTATCTCCTGCGCATTAATTCTTGGGAAATAATTTCTGTGTAATAACTTTTGTACAATAATTTTTATATAATAAAATATAAAAAATCTTATATAAAATTTATTGTATAAGAATTTTTGTATAATAGTTTTTTTGCAAGAATAAGAATTTTTATATAATAATTCCTGGATAATTTGTATCATATAATAATTCTTGCGTAAAAATTCTTGGGTAAAGTCTTGATGAAATGATATAGATAATTGTGGATAATGATTTTGATGTAGGTAATATAGATAATATAGATAATATATATATATATATGATATAAATAAGATTATAAATATAAATAAAATAGGAAATATAAAGAAAATAAAATATATATATATATATATATAAAATTAAAAGATAAATTTGAAAAATAAATTTTGATAAAAATATTGGTAGGAAATAGATAATTAATAAATATTATATATATTACTACTAATATTACGATTTGGATACACAAGAGCTGCCGCGCGCAAATCGCCAGGGTCCGAAATCCCCAAATTCCGCCACTTTTTGGGGAATTCTGCAGAAGCCATTTTAGATTCTCCAGATCTTCTTT